>JANHFX010005140.1:2442-25136 GCA_027560015.1 Chloroceryle amazona
AAGGTATCAAATTCCTTTCCAAATTTAAAAGCTGTGGTGCTGAGGGCCATGGTTTAGTGGTGACCTGGCCCTGCTGGCGTGCCGGGCTGCGTTGCTGAGGTCTGGCCCCAGGAGCCCCATTCCCAGCCCTCAACTCTCAGTTCCGGGAGGTGCAGCCCCTGGGGAGCAAGGGCTCGGTAGGCAGACACGCAGCCGGCACTGCCGACTTCTCACCCCAAGAGGCTCCTTTGCGATCGGGCTGTGCCCCGAGGCTGGGGACACGGCCAGAGGGATGCGCTTGGAGGCGGCGCTCAGTAGGAAAACAGGATACACAAAACTCTCAAGAGCACATGCAATTTCCACTCATTAAGACATAATTTCCATCATTTTAATTACATAAAAGGCAGATAAATGGCGAGAATGCTCCTACTTGTGCCTTTTCTCTTAATTATTAGTCCTTTGCACGGGCCAGTTTGCAATGAATCAGCCTTTAAACAGTGTTCAATCGGAACATGTTCTGCTTTATTTGAATTATCTTGTTGGCCGATCATTCCCCAGAACATAATAAAACAAACATTAATTACTACTTCAGCGGGTGTAATCTTCTTGAAAGCACTCAACGCTACTCAGATGCCATTGTAGCCTCACGCTCGGCACTTTAAGGCGCGTGGGTAAACGAAGTCGCGCAGCAGGTCTGAATGTGCAGGCGGAGCCTGAACAGGCGGCTTTGGAAACATTGGGAAAGTCTGTGGGGACACAAAGGGAGGAGCCAGGCCGATGACCGAGGAGGATGGAAGATCTGGTGTCTTGGTGGGATGCTGCAGCGAGGTCAGACCATGCCACGTGCTGAGGCACGCTGGGACGGACTGGAGTCAAGGCAGCCGGCGAGCAGCCGCCAGCCGAGCCAACACCTGCGTTCCAGCTTGCACAGGGCTTATTTGGGTTTGGCCTCAGTCGATTTGGAACATTTCATGGATGTGTAAATGGCAACTCCTAATCTCCACTCAAAGTTTCCGATGGCATTTCCAGCACTGTTACTGGAACGCCCCGAGGGACACCAGAAAGGCAGGCACTCGGCACGTGCAAATATTCGCTCAAACCCGAGCTGAGGGCATGGGATGGGGTGGTGGGCACATGCCTCAGCTAACCTGTCCAGCTCCCTCCGTGACCTGGCCTTTTCAGGGGCCAGATTATCCCCAGCTGGGGCACGCAGCCCGCCCACATAGCTCGTCTATAAAGGGCTGCTGCAAAACCTGGGGAAGCTCTTGGGGAGAAGGAGGAGATGTTGGTGTGAGGGCTGTGCAGGGGCTTCAGCTCTGCTGAGGTTTCCCCCAAAAAGCCTCTGAGAGCTACTGAGGAAACTTCTGAGCATCAGCTGCTTCAGGCTCCTGTATACAGCCAGGCTTTACGTCCTGGGGCTGTGCTGCCCTCAGGAAAGGCTTTCCCTCTGGCAGAGCGATCAGAGAGCCAGGAAAACACTGGTGTGGAGCAGGGAAGAGGATTTTCCAGGAGCAGGGAGCTTTGCTGAAGATGTGTGAAGCCTCCTCACGGTCACCCCGGGGCCAGCGCTGGAGACACGAGGTAGGTTGAGGTTTGGGCTTGGGCTTTCCCAGCTAGGGAGCACTGGCTTCAAGGTGGCTCAGAAGGTCTGATGGTCTTAATTGAGTTTGAAGCTTGTTGGGATGTTCTGTCCCACAGGGAAGAGCTCCTGAAAACAGAGTGGAGGGAAGGGCAGAGCTGCAGCTGATGGCCATTGTGCTGCTGATCCAAGGCTGAGGTGGTGCCGAGCTGGTTTCTGTACCAATAATGGAAGGGATTTGTTCTGTTGGGCACTTTCAAAGGCAGGGAAGTGAGGAATAAATCTCAATTCTCAGCATCCTTCTGCCACAGTGACTTTCAGCAAAGCAGCGCACATCTGCCTAATTAGGAGCGATACTTCTGGCAGTCGAGTTCTTCCTCTAAGAGATAAGTGGGATTTCTTCCCACTGGTGCCTCTCGAGAGCATTGTAAATGCTCCCTGCCAAGGGAGCTCTCTGTGCCCCTGCAGCCAGGGTAACCCTCTGGTTTCCTTTGTGGGTCATGGCTAAGGAAGTGTCTGTTGCTGGTCTGTGGTTGTAGCCTCTTTCTGCACCTCTGCTCTTGGTGAATGTTGTTCCTGGCCCCCTGATACCTCCAGAATGGGGGTGGGTGCTGGACTGGATGGTGCCAACTCCCACCAGCCAGCTTGGAGACCCAGCATTGCCTGCGGCATTTTGGCTCCTCTGTGAGCGAGGAGGGGTTTAGCTCGCTGCTGTAGCTGGGAGGGGAAGAGACATGTCTAAAGCCAGGCAGAAGAATGACTTTTTTCTATCAAGTTTAAGTTCAACATCATTAGACATTCCTCCTACACACATTGAGGCACAGAAGCACTTCGGCAAGGTCTTTCCCTGGCAGGGCTGCCTTCTCTCCTCCCCACCTCCCTCCTGCTCAGCCGCTGCAGAAACCCAGCCGTTTGGGGTTTCTCTTGGAGTTACTAAAAGCTTTAAAAATTAAGGCAATTTCCCTTGCCCGTAGCCCCGGTGCCAGCTGCACTGCATTTCCAAGAGGATTTCTGCATTTCATTAGGTGCAGAGCTTCTGTCTGAGAGAAATCAATTCCTGAATTTTAAAGACAAAAAATCAATTGTAACTCAGCTTTTGTTGCGCGGGCTCATATGCAAACGTCGACTGAAGGGGCTCGGGCAGCCTCTGGGTCCGAGGGGACCCTCACGGACTGCTGTGCTTAGGCATCACAAGGACAGAAATCAGACAGGGATGCAGAGGAAGCGCTGGCTCTTCTTTGGGGTGCATTTGTTTAAGGGTCTGGTTCTTGTCAGTGCCCTGGTGTGGTGAAAAATACGTTGTCTGTGCGGGTTTCCATGGAGAGCTGCGTGGAATCCAAACTTCCCCTGTGTTGCCGAGCTCTCTCAAACACAGGCACATGCCAAAAAGAAAACACCTTTGAGTAGCCTAAATATTTGCGTCTGTGCGATAAAAGGTATTTAAATATGTTTTTAAATAAGAAAACTATTTCATGTTATTTTGTCATCCCACCCCCAAAGGGCCATTTCCCCCAGGCAGGGTGCCCAGAACCAGGGCCAAGGGGCACAGGGCAGGCAGAGAGATCCCCAGTTCAGCCCCAGCAGCTGGGGTGGGGAGGAGGAGATGCTCTGTGGATAGAGCCATATGTTGTCAAGTTAATAAAAGACCTTGAAAAGCATAAATCCTCTGTATGCTGGCTGCTAGCCCAGGTGCATAATTTCCTTGCCATTGCAGGGAGCAGACAGCATCTGTACGGCTCCTGTACTATCAGCTAATGAAGAAGCCCAGGATGAAGCTCTCCATCCCCCAAGGATGGCGAGGAGCTCGGTGCTCGCCATCACAGCCGTGATCTCTGTCGGGGGAGAGCTTGGCAGGCTCGAACGAGGCTTCCTTCTGCTCCCCGTGCCGGGGATGATCCCTGCTGCAGACTGCTCCTGGATCAGAGATGAGTGTCCAGGGGTCCTGAGTGGGTCGGTGCAGTGAGGGGCATCTCCATGGTGAGTCCCTGGGGAGCAGGAGCAAGCCAGGACTTCACCTGTGGCACGGAGGGACAGGGGCTGCTCCTGCAAAAGCGGGAAAGGCCCATTTCCCTGGCACACATAGCTGACCTGCAAAACTTCTTGCTGCAGAAAGAAAAAGCTTTGGATGGATTCAGTGGGATAAGAGTGGAGGGGAGGAAGCAGAGAGGGCTGCAGGACCCTGGGGCTCTTGCTCTGCCCCAGCTGGACACTGCAGCAGGCAGCCCTCAGCCCTGCTGGCTGCAGGATTTGTTCCAAGAAACTTCTTTTTATCAGCAAAACAAATTCTCAATGACCCACCTGAGGCTCTGAAGGAACAGGGAAGCTATTGCCTATATGACTCAACCGTAATGCAGAGCTATTGCCTTCCTTATTTGCCAACCTGGAATTTCAGACATACACAAATTAATGAGTATTATTATGAGGCTCATTAAAAGAACTGTTCTTTAGGGGGAACCATCTTCCCCAATACAAGTGGTGTGTTCTGTTTGCTCGGCTATTAATTGATGGCAAACTGTGAAATTCTCAATTTCATTATGATTAACTTGTGCAATCTGTAACTCGCTGGCTGGTCGCCTTCCCGGTGCGAGCAGCAATGGCACAGGGTGGCGTGTGGCGTGACAGAGCCAGAGCTGCTTCTCACTATTGCCTGTGCCTTTGGACCCCCAGGGACTGAGTCCCGCATGGCTGAGGCTCCTGCTTTGCTCAGAGGAGTGCGGTGCTGCTCCGAGGACGGTCTGATGCTGAGCGAATTTGCTTTGCTTCCTGTGCCTCCCGCAAAGATGCTGGACTTTTAAGGGAACTAAATACCACACAAGGTTTTTTTCCTCAGCCTTCTGAGGATTGATCCAATACAAGTGTTCATCCTTGCCTTAAGTAGGGAACTGTCACCGCATCTCAGAGCCTCATTTTGCCTTTTGCAGTTAAATTGTATTAAAAGGGCTTTCATGTTATGTCATAAGTAGGTGCTTTTCATTCCAGCCACATTCTCCCTTACCACCAGTCTTCTCTCTGCAGAGCAAGAGCTTTCCTGCATCCTTCCAGAAGACATCTCAGCTATTTCTCTCACAGATTTTAGGCACATGTCTGGATGCTACAGTTGGAGCAAAATCTCTTTCCCACAGGTGTGAATAGGGGTGATCTGCTCACACCCCGTTGCTGCAGCCTAGGGTCCCCCACCTCCTGGTGACCCCTCCATCTCCTGGGATGCTTTCCATGATGAGCTGAACACCCAGGTGTCTGGAGCTGCACTCGCTTCCTGAGGTTGAAATGTGTGTTTTCTCATGTGTGCCTGTTTCTGTAGAGGTGCTGGAGATTGAGAGTTGGGAATGGGCTTCCTGGGAAAGGATGGGCTTTTCTTGCAGCCTTGGGTAGCAGACGTGGTACAGAAGGGCCCCCTCCAGCCCACTGCAGTGAGTTCCTTCAGGTGCATTTGTTTTGGTCTTGGAAGCCAGGAGAAAAGACTCCTCCCCAGCGTGCCTCCCATGGCATTCGGACTGTACTAACGTGGTGCTGTGCCACTGGATTGTGTCCCCATTACCTGCTGCAGCCAGAGGATGGTGTCTGCTGGGGAGTGGGGAGACGGGGACCATCTCTGATGAAGTCAGCAATGAACTGTCGGAGGAGGCGAAGGGATGGCCAGCTCATAACCTGACAGAGAAACCATCAAGCCAGCCTCACTGGTCCCTCAGATGCCCAACACCACCAACTAATTGGGAGTGATGCTTGGCCTGAGCCCCATTTGGAGTCTCAAGCAGATTTTTCTTTTACAATGGACAAAAAAAGTCAATTTTCAAGAAGTGCATCAAGCCCTTAATTGGGATTTTAATTCCTAAATGGCAGTGGGTACAGCAAACCTGGCTCCCCAGGCTAATGCATCCTGGTTATTAGAGAGCAGATACCCCTTGGACAGGGAGAGGCGGCAGCATTTGCATAGTAATGAGGAGTTCTGGCAGCCCCTAAAACCAAAGTTGATTTTCTTTGCATCTAAAAGCAGACATGAGTGGTACTTATTAATTTGAGTCCACCTCTGAATGCACTTAACGATTCAAGTCCAATTAGTTTTCAGAGTGCCCAGGTAGGAAGTAATCATTAAAAACATGTAAATTAAGTTACTGGGGAGCTTAATAGATTAGTCATTGACTTTCTAGCTTATGTTGGCTCTTAACCTTCAGTTTAAATTAATCACCAACAATTTCTCTGAACCGGCTACAAAAGGTTAGAGCCCGGGGGCTGCGGCATTGCCGAAAGGAGAGCTGACCTTGCTGGCGAGCGGAGCCTTCCCCTGACATCTCCCTCGGGAGAAGGAGCCTGTGCTGGAGACTCCACTCTCTCCTCCCAAAGGCAAACACCCTGGTTGATGTGAGCACTTTGGGCAACAAACGGCTGCCCAGGGCATCAGGCCACCTGGGAGGTCCTGCACCACTGCTGGGCTCTGCCCGGTCCAGAGCCCCAAACCATTTGCTGTAGCAGGAATGATCATTTTATTAAGTTACAAACAGTGTGTATCCTGACGCGGTGCCTCGGGGTGAGGAGCTTGTAAGAGACACAGGCAGCAAAAACTGCCTAATTCTGCTGCTTCCATCTCTCTTGCTGGGCTGATTTCCCTCTGTGTGGCACTAGTTGCCTCCTGTCCTGCAATAACTAAATCTCAGTTGCAGCTGGAATTAATAAGAGTTAGTCTGAAATTATTAGGGAACTCCTAAGAGATTGGGAGGTGCCTTAGAGAGTCTTCTGGGGTGTCAAACTTCTCAGTGAGAGTGGAGCACCCACAGAGACCCCAGCCCATCTGCCTAGGGCATGTGCCACCACCACTGTGGGCAGCAGCTCTATCACAGAGTGGGGGAAAAAGGAGGAAATATCTTCTAAAAAGATATCGGGCTGTGAGCATTTGGAAAAGCTATTGCTATATTTGCAATTACCAGGAAAGAGAACAAATTACCACTTCAGGGACCGTCACACATGGAGAATCAGAGCTTTGGGAAATAATCAGAAGAATATATTCACAGAAGTGCATTATTTATATTGAAACATTTTAAAGTAAAGGTCACGAGGAGAAGCTGAAGATTACTAAATAGGAAAATGCAAGGATCACTTTACTGCTGTAATGATTATGGTCCATTTTGATTATGACTGCATTAGTCACCGAGACACATAAGTCACTGCAGCTCAGCACCCAGGCGCAGGCTTTTAGGAGTTAAGGAGATGACAGATCCTCACACACCCTTCAGCTGGTTCCTGCTCCGGACGGACTTGCACCACTGGCCTTGTCAGCAGAAGCCAACCACCACTATCCTCCTCATGCCCTTTCAGGAAGCTTTGCCTTCAAGAAACAGATTCCCCAGCCTCTGCAGACCTGGACACAGTTCCTGGGACCTCAGGGGCTCCCCAGCTCACACTCTGGCAGGTTACACAGCAGCCCCTGCGTGCACAGCCTCCCTGCCACTCGCCGCACGTTGCAGACAGGTCTTGGTGGTTACTGATGGAGCCAACTGCCTTTAAAGAGCAAGCCCGAGCGCGGAAAGTCGCTCTCCCCCAGATGCTGTGTATGCAATACAGTGAGTCTGCTAGTCACGTGCCCTTCCATGCCTTTCCGAGATGACTTCTTGTACAACAGCAGTCTCTCTTTCTTCCCCTTTTATTTATCATGGATCATTTTTAATACTGCACCAACCTGTCAGGCTTCCCCTGTCTCCAGCTTAGCTATTGCAAAGGGTTTACAACAGATGCAGAGAGAGGTCTGACAGGGTGGGAGATAATGGTGCTGGGGCATCTCCTGAGCCCTTGGAGTGCTGAGCAGTGCAGGCAAAAGCTGGGGGCTCACAGCCGCTGCCCCCCTGCACATTGTCCATGGGACAAAAGAGCTGAGCTGGACTGTGAGGCTGAGCTGGCTGCACTCAGCTTTGCCAGCAGCCTCCAGCTCCTGTCCTCCTCCCTCTGTGCCCTGAGAAAATATTTGCCTTTTATAAGCAGCAAAAATAGGATTGATTTACTGTAGCGACATCTCAAAGCATGAAGTGGCACTTTTACACTCATATCACCCATTAGACATCTGAAGGCATCAGCACAGCCCATTTCATTTTTAAAGACGTACAAAATGCTCAGAGGAAGCCATTTGACATCCCCATTCGGGGAGCTATGATAGCATGCTGAAAATAATACAAATGCATCAGAATAGTTGCTTCGGTCCCCGTTTTCCCTTCAAGTTGTGTCAATATGCTGCTAAAGAGCTGCTGAGTGTTGCTCTGTAATTTTTCTATATGTCACAGCTGCTGAAGAAGCTGCCTGTGGACAGTGCACTTAAAGTGGCAGCCGTGGCCACATCTGGCAGGCACTCCAGCATCTTATGGGGGGTGCAGCAGCATCGTATGGGAGATGCTGAAGCACCTTACGGGAGATGCAGCAGCATCTTCCATCAGAGCCTTTTCTTGAGCAGTGTGTCTGAGCAGCCTCTGCAGCCCCAGAGGAGCAGAAAGGCACTTTGGGTGAGCAGCTTTTGTGCTCCTCTCTGAAGCTGGGCTCTGATAGACTCTGAAACTGCTGCCCTGCATAGAGTGTCCCAGCGTGAGGTGCATCAGCCTCAGCCACTCTGGGGGTACCCTGGTGCTGTGGGGCCATTTCTCATCCTCCAGTTCTGGGGCTTTTCTCTCCAAACCCAGCAGCAGCTCCGTGCTGGAAAGAGGCACAACTTTTAATGATATTAATCCGTCACCGGGAGCCAGAGGGGAAGGAGCCTGACTGTGTTTCTGGACTGCAGTAGCTGCTCACTGACTAGTGCTGGCCCTGATTTATTAACGAGGAGATTTCACAGGCTCCTGGCTACTGACAAATAGCCACAATTTTAGCCTCCACCTAATCAATACCTTTTAATCAAACCCAATTGCACCAAATTAAATTAAGGAAAGTGTCCAAAATAACCCCAAAGCGCTGGGGGTGCTGGTCTCGGCACGAGCCAACATAGGGAACTGTGGGAAGGAATCACCCCTGTGCTGCTGGGGAGAGGAGCTCCAGGGTCAGGCAGGGGGAGCAGGGGCACGTCAGATTCCTACCCCCATCACCGGGAGCCAGATAATCCACAAATATCCTTGCCTGAACTCCATCGGTGTTCCTGAATGTACCCTGGACCTAGAGGTGCTGGAGAGCCCATTTAATTCCAAGGCTTCCTGTGGTCAGGGGCTGCTCGGGCAGAGCACGTACACCACCCGGGATGTGCTGCACAGCACGCCCAGGAAACTCAAGGACTAGCTGTGTACACTGAGCACACAAACTAGTGGTGTGCTTTCCCTGCTGTCCAGCTTGGCAGAAGCGAATCTGAGGAGCTGATCCTTGCGCTGTGTGGGAGAAGCTGGAGGCGAGGGAAGCACCTCCTGCCTCTTCCAGAGGCTTTCCTCGCTCTCCGCACCCCGGAGCGGTGGCACCGCTCGCAAGAGCTGCCTTAGAAGGTTTCCTATCGCTGGTTCCGTGTTGCGCTCGCGCTCTGTCGTCTTTGTGCAGTTTCCTTATTGTTCCTTGGGGTTTGCTCTGTTTAGCTGCTGATTCTTCCACCAAGTTTTAGAGCTATTTTTCTGCGTCTGAATTGTTCTCTGACATGATTTTGCAGCACGGGGTATATTTAGAGAGCTCGCTCATTGGGTGAGGCTTTCTCATTTTCCGTTTCGGTGGGTGAGCTCCTCTAATTTCTGTATTCCATATTTCAGGCTCCAGTTGATGTGAGCTAACTAATTACGTTGTGGGATGCCAGATGAGGCCGAGCTCATGCTTCCTCTGGTTTTTGTAGTGATATTTACTTGTGATAACGCGGGAGGCAACCATGGAGAGACACATCCCCCTGTGTGTGTATTACAACTGTATCAGCTTGCGCTAGGTCAGCTATGAAAGAAATTTCCACCATGAAAAGAGAAAAGCTGCTGCAGTGGGACCCGGATTACTTTATTATGCTTTCTGTCTATTAAGAGCCTGGTTCTGCACTGCCGTGTTGCATTTCACGTCCTCAGCCGAGCTCAGCTCTCTCCAGGTGCCCCTGTGGGATGTCTGGAGCCTCCCATTCCCTGGGGAGGTGTTCCTGGGAGTTGCAGCAGTTTGTCCATCCGTCCTCACCTGGCTGGGCACTTTCCCTCCCTCTCTGCTTCTCATCTACCGCTCCTTGCACAGGCTGTCATTTCCCCAGCCACCTCTCTCACCTCGTTACCTTGATCTATTTTTAATGCTGCTCTTTTTTTTTTTTTTCTCCTTATCCTTCTGCCTTCCATAAAATACTCGACTTTTCACAGTGTAATTGGTATTTGATGGGTTCTCCTCTTGTATGTGCCTCAGCTCCCCTCAGAGCCGACCATCAGCTCTCGGGAGCATCCCAGCAGCCCCCCACTCGCCTCCCCAGCCCAGTGCTGTGGGACGATCGCGTGCAGTGCGACCTTGCCTCTGCCAGGAGCCCTTGTCACCCAGCGGTGGCTTCAGTAACCAGCTCCTCTCCTGGAGCTCTTCTTCTGGGCCCAGCATCCCAGTGCAGCCTTTGGAGAGGATGGCTGGGCTGCTGGAGCTGCGCCAGCTGCAGCAGCTGGAGCCTGGCAGAATTAAAGTCTTAATTGCCTGTGATAATTAAAAATCTGAGGAAGTTTCCCTGAAGCCCGAAGCTGTGTCCTGGCCCAATCCGAGCGTGTGCAGTTATGGGCAGTGGAAGGACGTCTCATTTGTGCCTCCAGATCAGGCCAGCAATGGTCTGAGGATTTTGGTTGTGTTTTTATGGACTCCTGTGGCAGACTGTGAGGTGAAACTGCCCATCCCTTTTCCCCAGGAGGGGGTTTGATCCGAGCCCTGGACCAGTGGCATCATGGTCTTGCAGACTGCACTGGCATCAGCAGGTCCTGGGGAGGGGGATAGCAGTGCTCATTAAGAGCTGTGCCAGCCCACAGCTAATTAACAGCTCTGCAGAGAGGGTAGTGCTGGGGGGCACAGGTATCCCACCCCCAGCAGGCTCCAGCCTTTACCAACTGTTTGGTATCCACACATGGTCAGCTGCATGTGCCACAGGGAAGGTGCCATCAGGAATGAGGGAGGGAGGGAGGACTGGGATGGCGACAGAGCTGTAACTGTACCCAGCCTGGCTCTCTGCTTGTCTCTGTGTGCCAGGACCAGTCTCGGCCACCACCGAGGGAGACGGTGCAGGAAAGACTCTAATAACCATCTTTAGTCCTGTGCGTGCGGTTAACTGCGGCGGCAGATTTACGGTTCCAATTAATTGTGCAAGTAAATTAGAGGCACCCAGGTGAAACCATAGACAGTAGACACTTTCTACGTGCTTTCCCTTCCTTGGCGCTTGCCTATCCCTGCCCACCCCTTGGAGGGAAGGGCAGGATCCTGCACAGCCTGGTCCTGCCTCACCAAGGAAGGTGTCAGGGACTCTGGGGACAAACACGTCCCCAAAGGCTGATGCTGCTCCCCAGGGTGGGTCCACCTACCCCCCGCACCATCACCCCCCATGCGTTGGTGCTGCCCAATGACCTTGTAGCCTGTGATCCTCGCTCCCTCTCTTCACCAGCCCTCAGAGCCACGGGTGAGCCGGCGCTTCCCGGGAGAGAGCTCCATCATCCCTGTCGACAGTGCATCCCAACTCCCAGTCATCAAGCAAATCTCATCAAGCTCCCTCCTGACCTTTGTTCAAAGGTTGTGAGAAATGCCAGGGCCGTATTTCACAAGAAATATGAGTTCGAGCGGCCTCAGGCTCGTAAAGTTTTGGGCAGAAGACTCTGCCTGCTGCAGGAGCTACCCAGCCCCTGATGATGCTGCAGCAGCCACGCGGGGACAGTTTGTTTGGAAAAGGCCGATCCTCTGCAGCTCGCCACGATGGATTAGCAGAGCCAGGCTTGCCTGTGCTGCCTTATCTGCCCATTAATTGAACGGAATAAGCTCTCTTATCTCTCTGGTCCGGCTTTTCCCTGGCAGCCCCCTTATCTCACAGCCCTTGGAGATTGCGAGCAGCCGTCGAGCCTCTCACCAGGGTGCTACATCCATCCGCCCCTGTTGGGCTCAGGCACCACAGGGAAAATCGATCCTGCTGCTGGTTACAGCTGCATTTCTAGGGGTTGCATGGGAGGGTGGACGCCTCTCCATTTAGGCAATGGACTCTTGGAAACAAATCCAGAGACATGGTGCATCCGTTTTGTTATTGACCACCTCTTTGGTTCGCCTTCGGTTAACGCCTTTCATTGCAGGCACCCCAGGCCCCATCCATCAAACAACTTTGTGCAAAAGTTGTGAGGGAAAAATACTGAATATTTGGATGTTGTTATTTGATTATCAGTTATTGTCAATCGTATGAGAAGATGGAGGATAAAAAGCAGCCATGAGTGCTACTAGTTGGCAGTGAAAATGTCAGTGTGTTGTGCCATAGGCAGCCTGGCAGAGCTGGTTCCCCAGGGTGGCCAGCAGCACAGCTCTGGGGACATCCCTACTCGTGGCCCTGCAGCTCTCTGGGGACATGCCCAGCTGCCCAAGGCCCTCCAGGAGAAATTTCGTCTCCTGGGCTGGGGTACCCCAGTACTCCCACAGCTTTCTGCCCGTCCCCAAGCTCTCCTGCGAACCGAATGATACAGGGCACAAGCTGTTCTGCATTTTGCTTTTTCACCCAAAGCCTTGACATTATTCCTGTGCCGTACGCGCTGGCAGAGGAGAGCTTTGCTGCGGACGAGGCGGTCGGCAGTGGGGGTTTGTTTGCCATGCCAGAGTCAGCCCGCTCGGAGGAAAGCACGTAATTGGGTCTCTTAGGTAAACTGTGCTGGATTGAAGGCGGCTGCAGCTCCATGAGCTGATGGACCACTGAGGAGACATTAGCATGTGAAATGATGACCATTAACTTGATTAAAGAAAGGACGCAACACGCATTTTGTTCTTGTTTCAGGGCTGCTTCTTCCCATGAATCGTAGGTTGGGGATTTTGATTTCCTTATGCCAGGAGACAAAACACCTCGGAAGTGATGGGTAATTGCTTATGGGCTGAGTTTTTCTAGGCTAACCTAATCCTGCCAGGGATTTGCTTTTAGCTTCAATGTGAGGATGGATTTTCTTTAAGATCAGGATGAAAAACACTGTCATATATTAGAAGCAGAATAAACGACTCCTGAGCACTGGATTTACACAGGCTTTCCTTAAAAGATGGTTAACCTGAAAAAGCCAGCCCTGGTCCTATCCGCGGGACCCAAGGACCAGCCACAAGGGGTGCGATCCTGACCACGCCGTGAGCTCCTGCGGAAGTGACTGTACACATGGGGAAAACGCTCCGGCATCCCAGCCCACGGCTACGGCACGGGAGCCTCTCTGTGTGGAAAGCCTTCTCCTGGGGATGGCTGGGCAGCAGCCAGGGCTCGCTGCTGGGCATCGTGAGGGATGGGATGTCCCCAGGTCCCTGGAGAGGGGCATCTGGCCACACAGAGTAAGCACCGCTCCCCATCCCTCCGTCCCTCCCTCCGCTGGCCCTGGCACCAATGCGGGTCAGACGGGACGCTGCAGGAGCGGGCAGATGTGCACGTAATTAAGATGCATCAAATCAGTTAAAGCTGAAGACAAAGAAAATTAGAGAAAATGAAGAGGAAATGAAACGGCTCGCACAGATGGAGGAAAAATATTTTTAGTCCTTCTAAGTCCACGGCGTCTGTTGTTTTTGAAGAGTCCGCGCTGAGTCCTCCCGGGACTTGCTTCTTTTCAAATGAGGTTGCCATCTCCCAGTGCTGCAATTAGACATGTCCGCACAGCTTCTATTTAGTACAACCAAAGCACTTAATTTTCATTAAAAAGATGACATTGTGAGCAGCGATGAAGGACGGGCAGCAGGCACTGGTATCCATGCTCCTGAGGACAGATCAGGACACACAGATGCATAAATTATTGGGCTCCTTTTCCACGTTTCTTCTGCTCCTTCTTTGCTAAGAAGATTGACTCGATTGTAGGTGCCTCTCCTGATATCTCTTTTGAAATCCTATTTACATTTGTGTTAGATAATTTGGTATATCCATAAATTAGTGTTGAACATCAGTTTGTTTTATGGAAGTGTTGAATCATCTCCACCTCATGTATATTCATGGCCCAGCCCAGGATCCCCATCAGAGGCAGGGGAGCCTGGCGAGTGTTCACAGAAAGGACCCTGTCTTCCTGCCGCACCCCAGCCAGGTCCCACAGATTCACTGCCAACCCATCGCGGGCTGAGGGCTGCCCAGAAGCCAAAGCCAGGAGAGCACTGATGGAGCTCTTGCTCCATTTCAGATCTCCATGGTGTGAGAGGTACCAGGTCTTTGTGCACCTCCCTCAGCACTGCGACAGTGCGCGTGCTGTCCTTGCTTCCAGAGTTCTTCCCTACCCTGGAGCAAGCCAGGGATGCACTCAGACCATGGACACCACGCTTTGCATCTGACCTCATCCTACAACCGCACATAGCCCTAGCCAAACTTCTACTGTGCCTTTTCTCGCTCCTGCCAAACCACCGCTGGCTTTTTCAAGTGTGAACCCCTGGCACGGCTGCCAGCCTTGTCGGGGAGCAGCCAGCACCCAGCCGACTCAGCCAGCACCGAGGCAGCCGGCCAGCTCACTGCACATCGCTCGAACCAGGGCTCACACCGCGGCGTGGCCGTGCTGGGCAAAGGCAGCGGTCCTCGCGCCCTCCGACATGAGCCCTGTGGCTGAAACCTCACCGAGTGCTGAGAGGAAGAGACCAGGGCTGGATAAAATAGGGCCGTTTTTATTTTTCAAGTTTTCCACATTCATGAAAGCAAAGATTCGTGTGGCTGAGCCTGAAGACAAACTGCTTCAAAGAGCAATTTTAATTGAAATGATAATGATGAAAGTTTTGCAGCCAAAATTGAAATATGCATTACAAGTGTTTCCCTCCTCCCGCGAAGCGCATCCATGAAGAGCAATAACAAAAATAGGGAGCTTTTGTGAGAGCCCTTTGGTCTCAGCCTACGAGTAGTGGCAGTTTCCTCAGTCCATGGATTATCTTTGGATAATCCCCAGGAGGGTCCCAGGGCTGCAGAAACGCCTCCGCAGTTTCTGGCATTGCTTTGCTTTTCCTATCAAAGCCCAGAAAAAGGGCAGGGATGAGGAGGTAGAAGAAGAGTCTTTGTCTTCCCCTGGGAGAGGGGAAGGCAGTGAGGAGGGGCAGCGGTGGGCAAGCCTGGGCACAGGGAAGTGATCCCAAGCGGAACAGCTCTCATATGATTTTGATGAATAACCATCAAAACGAGCAATGATTTGCTTTGCAGCAGGCTGCTGCTTGGGGAGTTATGACTTTGTTTCTAAGGAAAACAAAACTGACCAGGGGAGCTAACTTTCAGCTCTGCATCCAGTGGATGCCCCTCCTGCCTTCCCCACGTGAGCAGCTGCCCTCCTGCTGCTGGCATCCCCCGGCGATGCCCAGCACTGCGCTGCTGCGTGGTGCAGATCTCCCAGTAACATCAGAGATCCCTTCCTGGGCAAAGACTATCAAAAAAGCACCCCAAACCTCTTTTGGTTCCGAAATGTTCTATCCATGGTGTGTTCCCTTGCAGACTGTGACCGTGCCCTGGCACGTTGTGCTGTTGCTGGATTTAGCACCGGGTTAGCAGAGGAAAGTGCTGAGCTTCCCAAGCGGGATGCTCCCCACAGGGTGGGTCAGCTCCCGGCAGGGTCAGGATGGAGCCCCGAGGACATGACCCTTGGCGGGACCACTGCCGGCTTCTGGCAGGAGCACAGGACCCCAGGGGGTGAAAAGCTCCTCTGCTCCCCAGACAGAAAGCGACTGCTGGTTCCCCTCTTCTCGGCATTAATCTCTGTCCCTCCTGGGAAATTACGCCACGATAAATCTTTATTTCTCCTGATGGCTTGCCAGCTTTAATAACTGTTTCATGGGGGACGGGAGAAGCCGTCGAGCCGGTGCACAGGCTGGAGGATGCTCTGCTCCCTCTGCAAATACTGACGAGTCTGGACTGATTTATCCTCCTTCCCCAAGCCCTGTTTGTCCAGCTGTTGTGCAGGGCCCAGTGGATAACTGTTTCCTCACTACACTGAGATGCTTCTTAATCTTCAGGCGTCCATGATTTTCTGGAATTTATTTGCTACCCAAATGGAGCTGGAGGGTGATAGATGTAGGTCTTCAGACTCCCTTCACCCACCTCACTCTTGCACCCGCAAAACCTGTGCAGAAGAGCTGGTCCCTGCTGAGTGCGCTCCCGAGCCCTGCCCGGGGCCGGCTGTATCCATCCTGCATCCCCCTGCATCCCGCTGCCAGCCCAGCCCAGCTGAGCAGCACTGGGGGGCGGCAGCTGCCCCAGGTCCCACCACCAACGGTGGGAAGCCCTGCCGTGTAGCGCAGGAATCCCTGCTCCCTGCTCTGCTGCTGTCGGGAGGAAAATGTGTTGCATTGCAGCACCTCGAAAGGGCTGCTTGGTTCCTTCGGTTGCCTGAACATATGAATGTTGCAGTGCCAGGGATTTTTATTGTCTTCTAACTCAATACAAACCGTTTGTAGGACTGCGCATAAGAAAAATGGAATTTGTTCTTAGTTCCCACGGTATCTGACTGGTGAATGTGAATAATCGAGTTTTCTCTTATTTGTGGAAGTAACTGAACAGCCAAATCCAATCATTTCTGGAAATTCTGCTGCGATGCAGAGACCAGTGTGAGTCCCAAATCGGTTTGCTCTGAAGCAGGGTGGCTGCTGGCCAGTGCTCCTGGTGAGCCTCAGGACGCTCAGCAGCCAGCCTGCGCTTGGCCATCCAGGTCTCTCCTGCTCCTCTTAAGTGATCTTAAGGGTCTTTTCCAGCCTAAATGGTTCTGTGATTCTTTGCCTCTGAGTCAGGAGTTGAGAATATATGCCCAGTGAAAACAGGGCCTACAGATGAGGAAGGAGATGGAAAGATGCTGCATGGGGAGATAAGAGCTGTTGCATCTCACCATGGGGGCTGTGACCGCTGATGCACGGGGCTGACACGTGTCCCCTGGCCGAGCAGCCCGCCGAGACGGCATTTCTCAGGGAGGCGTTGCCAAATAAACCCCCAAATGGAGATGCTGCCCCTGTGATGGGTCGGTTCCCACAGCCACCTGTATGGTGTTGCTTAAAATAGGTCCTGTAATGGCTGGAGAAAAATGAGTGTGGGGCCGGGGGCTGCTCACTCAGCCTGGCAGTTGGGTGGTGGAACAGCTTCAGCCAGGGCGAGTGTCAAATGTTTTTTCAGGGAGTTACTATAGAAACTATCTCAACTCTTCTTTCCGTGCAGCCTCGTTGCTGCTAATAAATAGCCTCATTATTTTACAAAAAGTGCTTTGGAAACCAGGAGCACCACAGTTCGGGCCAATACAGAATTAATGATCGAAAATAGTGGGGCCATTTTTCTCGTGTACCATAAAGAGCGGGGAGGCCGGGGCTTCCATTAGGGAGAGTTATGGCTCATTTCTCTGCTTTTGCTGTATTTATGTTTTACGTATGCGAAAGCGATTTCAGCTGCTACACAAATTACTAATTCCCACGTTACATTAAATGTCTGTGAGCAGGACTGGCTCCTGCCTGTCACAGTGAACCAGGGAGTTCCGTGCTGGCAGAGACCCGGCTCCAGCGTCCCAGCTCCTCCCTGGGGCTTGCTGGCACGGCTCGCTTGGTCTCAGCAAACCAGTTCCGTCAGTGCCAGGGACTCCCAGATCTTCCCCTGGCTCTGGAGGAGCTCGTCCGACTCGGGCTCCCGTTTCTAGCTCATTTTTGCCATCACAAACCCCTCCGGATTTGGATATCCAAAGCTGGAGTGCTTTTCTGGTGCAGCACAGCCACACTTCATGACAAATACACCCGTACTACCCTAACCGCATGCGGTTGTACGCACAGCTCAGTGGTGAGTCACGCTCCTAAGTGAAAACAGGGAATTTTTAGGGAAAGCTCCACAGCCAGCTCTCAGACTGTGTGTTTTTTCTGGCAGGTTTTTTCCACCTGTCCCCTCTGTGGAGGGTACAGACACTCCGCAGGGCAAGGCTGTGTTCTGCTCCTTGCAGCTTTGCCCTGCCCGGAGCTGACTGACGGCTGCTAAATTGAATGTTATAATCCATGGATCCGAGAGGCAGATATTGCCCAGGAGAAGATGAGCTCCATATTCACCTTGCGGGAGTCTGGAAGCTGGCTGTCCCCACAATGAACCCTCGGCGTAGGGTGGGTTTATCGATGCTGTGCACCATCCCCAGCAGTGCCTGCAGGCATCTCCTCTGGGCTACTGGTTTTCAAAACCTTTCCCAGCCATGGAGTTTTCTCTCCTTTGCCTGGTAAAAGCTGGATGTTGTTGTTTATACTTTTGCGACGGGCCTCTGTATGGAGGTATTTTTGTAAAGAGCTGAAAGACAACTAGAATTGATCACGCCGGTTTGCCCCTGGCATGAATCACCACATACAAATAGGAAATCCTGCTCTCCACAGCTCTTCGTGGAGATCACGTTAACGACTTGCTGTGGTGCAGCCCCAACATCTCGATGGGAGGCAGCCAGGCATCAGAGAAAATGATGGGGAATATAATGAATCATTTGTCTTCCCTGGAGAAGGAAGAGTGGCAGTGAAAAAATAGACCCTTAACTCCTCAGCGGCCGGCAGCTGCTGCTGCTCATGTTCCCAGGGCCTCCAGTGGGCAAGGGAAAAGGGACGAGGACCACGGGGACAGGTGAGGGAGGACATCGCCACGCTGGCATGTTTTCAGTATGTGAAACAGACCCAGACTCGCTCTCGGAACAGCCTGGATGGCCGTGTCCTGGGTTCGGTTCAGGAAGATTGTCACCAGCAGCTGCTGGCCCAAGCGGCTGGGAGGGGCCGCAGTGGGATCAACACCTGAGCCAGCCGAGGGGAGAGTCGGTAGCGCGTGGAGTCACGGCCCTATAGAAGGGGAGGGCCGGCCAAGGGTGGGGGTGTCTGTTTTCAACTTGCTTCAGTGCAGCCGGAGCAGGGAAAGCAGCGTCTCGGAAACAGGTAGAGCCTTCCTGGCTTCTATTACTTGCTTTGTTTGCTTACTATTGTTAGTACTGGTATTTTCTTCTCTCTTTGTCATCCTTATCTCAGGGGTCTCGCTTTTTTTTTCTTCCCCCTGTTTCTCCTGCCTACCCTGCTGGAGGGGGTGTTGGGGGAGAAGGGGTTGGGTGAGTGGCTGCATGGTGCACTGGAGGGACTGGGAGAGCTACACCTCCCACACAGACCCGCAATAGAAGAAGCTGTATCAGCTGAGTTATCAGAGCAAGGTAAGCCCGATGCTCTCAGACCCCATCGCTGCCTCTCCCCAGGGTGGCTCTGGAAGTACTGCCTGGTGCAGAACTGACCCAACTTTTGGGCTTCCCTGTTCCTCTGGGTCACCTCATTGGGATGTCCCTGCTTGCTGCTGCCTGGGGCTGAGGTGCCCACCCCCCAGCTCACAGCCCCACTGCCAAGCTGGGTGCACAGGGCAGGTTTGGCAACAGCAGCAAGGCGTGTGAATCGGGTCGCTGCATGGTTGGGCTTTGCAGTACGAAAGAGCCTTAAATCCTCGCACTTAGAGATACGCAGCTAAATGAGAAGAGTATTAGCTCAGTGTGCTCAGCACCAGCCCCTTAATTACCGGTGGTGAGCCAGTGATTTTACCCAGCAGCACCAGTAGCATTATTATATTGGTTTTGACCTTTCTTTTATTGGCCGATAAGCATGAAAGCAGGGGTGAAGGTAGGTTTGTGTGGCGAGAGCAAAGGCAACACATCTGGCCGAGCTGAGAGTCCTTGTGACGAAGGACAGAGGAGGCTTAGGAGGCGAGATGGGGTGGATAATCCAAAATTGCATTGTAAAGTTTTATTACAAAGAATTTGCCACAGTTTCTCCAGATGTATTCGTGTATTTGCACTTGCTGCAAGCAGCACTTTTTGAGGGAAGCATGGAGCGCAGGGAACTGTACTGGCCAAAGCCACTCGGCTTGGGTCTAATTAGGTCACGGAGGGGCCTCTGTAAGGGCAGACCCTGAAACCCAGGCTGCGCCCGATGGCACCGCTGTGCCTCGGAAGGCAAAATGGAAATGCCGGCTCCCCTGTCTCTGTCAATTAAGGAATTAAAGTTGTTTCCCTGATAAACCCCTCAAAAAGAAAACTAATCAATCTAAAGCAATTTTATTAACACAGACATGATCATCTTTTTTTCCATTTCAATCAAATGTGACTTGTCTTCTTGCAATCCCGTTCTGCATTTTACCTCAGCTCATGCTGGGATGAATAAGTCTGGGAGCATAACTAATATTTGCAATTTAAATAGGGCAACTGCTTGTGGAGCATGAAACGAGCGTTACACAGCCAACTGCCGCCCAGCTCCGCTCCCAGCGCTGCCGCGGTGCTGCCTCTCTGCCCTCGCCCTGCAAACCCACCAGCCCGGGGCTCACCATCCCACGGGAGTTTCCAGCCGTACGGACGGGTCTGAGCAACCACTGCACATCCCAGGTGGAATTTGCATGGAATAGCACAGTATGTACCCAAGTTACACTGATGCACTGAAATGCTGGGAAGCATTTTCCGAGTTAAGAGCCAGACAGTATCTTCCCGGGATGGCAAACACAGAAGGGTGGTGGGTGAGTTGGGTGCTCAGCACAGGGAGGATTCGCAGGAGGCTCCGAGCAGAGGCTCCCAGCTGCTGTCGCACCCATGGGCGGAAGGAGCACTGAAAATTGATGCAAGAAAAAGACCAGGCTGCTTCCAGGCAGCGCTGAATCCTGCTCTGTGCAGACCAATAGTGGGGGTGCTGCCGTAATTCCCTCCTGGGTGGCTGCTGTGGAGCATGTCCCTGTGCTGCTGGGCACCTGCCCTGGCCGCGGGACTCCCTGGGCACCCATGCTTGGCTTTGCTGCTTTCCAGCCCCGCTGCTGCCACACCGCGCAGGGCTGACTGAGTTGCTTTTACCCTCCAGCTCTGGCCAAACCAGGAACCGTTTTTCCCCCGGGAGCTCACCCTCTCCATTAGCAAGGTGCCGGCTCCTGGTGCTCCGGCAGCTCCCGTCACCGCTCAGCTCTGACCTCAAGCAGCTGCCTTAAACCCGGCCTCTCGATCTTTTTGACAGCTTAATCTTTATTTGCTTCTGACAACAATATGTGTAATTGCAGCCCCTGACAGATCAGATGGAGGGAGCGCTCAGACAAGGAGTCAATGGCAACGTGTGGTCTGAGCCCAGCATCTCCCCGTGTTCCGGAGACAGCTGTGAGCTCCGCTCGGCAGTGGTGGCAGCAAGAGGACAATGCTCCTGCCACGGTGCCCTATGGGCAGTCTCTGAGCCTGGCCCCCCCTGCAGTGGCTCAGCTTTCCCAGCCGTGGGGCGTTCGCATGAAATCCCGTGGTCCCACGGGGTCCCTGCACGTCCTGCTAGTTCTGGCCGATACAGGCACTCCAGGGGTGTGCACTTCCATTTCTGGGGGTGAGTATCAGGCTTCCTGCGGGATGCCGTGCGACTGCTGCCTCCCACGAGCCTTATCACCACCTCCTAATCAATACCCTGCCAACAACGATGCCGATAACTTTAATTCTTGATAAATGGCAGGCATAAAACTGAGCTATCGTGTTGCTAAAAGAAATTTAATTAAGGGTGTGCAGAAGGGATCCATCATTTGGCAGCATGGCTGTTAAAGTCAGCTGCTCCTCCAGCCCCCATCAATAGCCCCTCAGCTCGTGCTGGTGCCGGAGGGTCCCCAGGCGCTCGCTGTGTCACCCCCAGCACCCTAAAACCAGCCCATTCCCACTGCGCAGCTCTGTGCCTCTGGCTGTACAGCCCAGCGGGTCTCCAGTCCCACCAGCATCCCCCCAGCTTTAGGACACATCCCATCACTGGGGACAGCGTCACCCACGGCCACCTGCAGCCACAGGCCCACTGGACCGTGCCCTGGATCTACAGAGAAGGGACTTTTGTCTTTGCTAAGTTTTTAATTATGAGCAGCCTTTTTATTGGTACGGGCACTTATTTATGTCTGATTATTTTTCCCAGCGCATCTGTGACACAATCAGGGTTCCCTCCGCGCGCACAGGAAGGTTTCCTTCATTAGTTATTAGATTTCAGCCCCCGAAGAGCAAATTAAGGGACATGAATATGCAAATCTAATGCTTCTAAACTGATAGCGTCAGAGCTTCCTCCGGAGGGGATCAAAGCCGTGGTGCCACTTGGTTTCCAACTCCTTGCACGGTGGGGGGTCGGGTTTTACACTCTCTTTAATTTGTTTGGGGTTTTTTTTTTGCACTGGAGAGAGCTAAAAATAAAGATTCCACCAAAGTTGTTCGTTTGGCTTTGCTGGGTTGTGTTTCTTGGGGCTTTTATTAAACACCGTTTGCACCCTGCTGCCAGAGCGGGTCAGCTGGCAGCCCCGGGGCTGAGGCTTTGCCAGCCCCTGCTCTGCTGCCACCCCCGGGATGCTGTGCCCAGGGGGGAACGTGACCACGGCGAGAGCACAAGCGACAGGCTGGGGACCTGCTGGGTGGCAGGAACTGTGGGGCATCACAGATGGCACCAGGTTGGGTTGGAATGCCCCCAAAGGAGCCATTTCCCCCTTTCAGCAGTTCCAGCCTGGGGAGGGGGGGGGGTAGGGGTGGGAGTGTGAAGGGCCCGATCCTGGCCACGAGTGAGGGAGGCAGGGTAGGGCCTTGGGGGCAGAACATCCATTTTTGAGGCATTTAGGGCAGAGGGTGGAGGAGGTGAGCGCCCGTCCTGGCGCGATGGACATAGGTTGGTCCCGGTGCCCAGCTGGATGTACTCGTCCCATCAGCGTGTCCAGCGGGATCCACCACCATCTGCGTGTCCTCAGGGCTATCCCCGCAGCCACCCATGCAACTGGCCTTTTGTCCATCCCTCTGCACGCCGTCCATGTGTCTGTCCCACCTCCTTAACCCCACCGGGGGTGCTGGGCAGGCTTGGGGTCTGTGGGGCAGGGAAAGAGCAGCGCTTGGTCACCCAGCCTGACCCATGGACAGCCGGACATCCAGATGGACAGACGCCCACCCGGACAGTCACCTGTGGAATAAAAGTCACAAAAAGGGGTGGTTGGCACCAAAGGTCCCACGCTGAAAAACCTGCGATTTCACCCCCCCAGCCCTGCCCCACCCCCCCGCCATGCCTGCCAGCTGGGCCTGGACCTGCCCCAGATGAGCCCTTGCCAACCTTTCAGACACCA
>JANHFX010005141.1:0-23449 GCA_027560015.1 Chloroceryle amazona
TCAAAGCTGTACAGACGTGGTGCCCAGGGATATGGCTGAGTGGTGGACTTGGCAGGGCAGGGTTAATGGTTGGACTCGATAATCTTAAAGGTCTTGTCCAACCTCGATGATCTTATGTTTCTATGATTCAGAATAGATCACCCAAGACCATCTGCCTTAAAAACTACCTCTCTATATGTATGGGTCTTAAAGAGGCCAAAGACACAAGCTCATTCTTAGCAGGCATCAAGCAGCAACAAGAGGAAGTCCTGCTTAAACCCCCTCTTGGGTCATGGGGGATACGCTACTGACATGTAGCAAGCCCAGGGCCCTGCTGCCCCAAGGAGCCCTCGGGGTGAGCACTGCAGGCAGCAGGGACCTGGCACAGGATGTGATGGAGATCACCACTTGTCTGGAGCATCAAAGTGTGTGATTGCAGAGCAGGAGCCGCAGAAGACAGAAAGAAAAGCCCGTTCAGACAGTGCTGCTAGGTACCAGTGACTAAGGACCACTCAGCACTGGATGTGAACTTAGGGCACAAAGGGTGGAAGCACCAGTTCCTCTCCCAGTCCCATTTATTATTTTTATTTTATTATGTATTTTCTCCTAGTGGGAAGCACGGTCATCCATGATGATGTAAGGCACACGCAGGATGGCTGCGAGCATCACTGGGATGGCAGGGTCAGAGTCATCAGATGTCTACATATGTTATTTCCTTGTTCTTCAGCTTAATGGGGTGTTCCACTTTATTATTGTATTTTTTTTTTTTAATTTTGTAAGACATGTTTCATTAAACCTGAATTATGGCAATTCAGGGAAAGAAATTAGCCCATTAAAATTACAATGAAAGCATCTTATGAAAAAGGCTGTCAACTGCCATTTCTGCTCTGCTGGGTGATGAAATAAGGAGGAGGGAGAAACACGGTGCCTCTGAGCAGGGACAGCACCTGGGAAAGCAGGACCTGTCTGCCAGGTGCTCTGAAGCAGGAGCCCATCTCGGGGGAAGCTAATGGGCTCCTGGGGACTGACTGATTTTTCTTCCATCAAAAGGCCTATTTCAAGTCTTTCAAAACAGGTAAGAGAAAAGAGGAGCGTTGTCCTACACTCAGATTTGGTCTCACTTCCTTCCGACCAGCTGGACAGCAGAACGGAGCAGGCAATTCCTGCTTGGATTTCCCTCCTGCAAAGATCCGGTGAGACTCGAAGTGATGGCAACATGCAGGGGAACTACAGCACCCTGGGGCCTGGGAGGGAGAAAGCTTTTTGCTGGAGAACAAGCAGAGTCCCTGGCAAGCAGGGAACTGGAAGCTGGGAGCAGCCCTGTTTGGGAAGGGTTCCCAGACATCTTTCGAACAGATCGCTCTTCTCTTGGCAGAGACATCTTGGTACAGCGGGCCCAGGCTCGGGTGCTCCCCTTCCTTGCTTTGTTCCTTCTGCCACAGTGATATTCTCAGGGGAGGAAAGAGATTTTGTTACAAATGAAAGTGGAAAGAAAAGTAAAACCCCATAAGCTCAGGCATTTATGGCTATATGGGGTAGAAATCTCAGATTTCTTCTCCAGTCCAATTGTGTGATTCCTGCTGCTGCCCTAAACCCTCCGCACCCTCAGAGCAAAACTGCTGCACCCCTCTCTGATCCTCAGTGATGTAGCACACCTACCAGAGAATTATGGGGGAAAAATCCAGTCTGCCAGCAAAGGAATAAAGGTCAGTACTGCTGAAATGATATAGATTTTGAAACTGCATGTCACTTAGACACAACAAAAGGAGCTAATAAAGTTAATCCACCAAACTAGAAAGCTGTGATAAAGCAGACCTTTACAATACACAGAGAAGAAGGTGGGGAGGGGCTGGTAAACAGGAGGGAGTGACAAAATAAAGGAAGGTACAGAAGAAGAAATAATGACCGAAAGAGGAGATGAAGATAAATGTGATATTCATTCCTGAAAAGGCAAAAGCAAATTAAATGAGATCAGATGAAAGGCAGAACCCAAATAATCCAAACGACACCACTTTGCTGTGTTGAACATAAGAAGGGAGAAGGTTTCATCTTCACGGGCAAGATAATTGTCTGAGGAGCCCAGGAGAACAGATCTGTTTGTAGCAGAGCACAGGGGTGGGGGCAGGGGCAGAAGAAGGAGGGGTGGGGAGAGAACAGCCTGACCCCGGTTCCTTGTGCACCTACCCAGGCAAAGAGCGACCAGCACATCAGCAGCTGCCAGGTGAGGTGCACCTGATGAGCACTGGGTCCATCTTTCAGTGACACAGCCTTGTCTGGCAGTCAGGTGAGGTGCACCTGATGAGCATTGGGTCCCTCTTTCAGTGACACAGCCTTGTCTGGCAGTCAGGTGAGGTGCACCTGATGAGCATTGGGTCCATCTTTCAGTGACACAGCCTTGTCTGGCAGTCTACCGAGGACAGGAGTGGGCAGATCCAGTGGCTCAGGAGGTCCTTTCCAGTGCAGTGTTATGCAGACACTGGTAACAATCTCTGCTCTCACAGGTGCTCTGTACAACCCACAGATCCACATGATGGACCCAAGTCACCCATTCAACAGGGATTACTGCAGCGCCTGACCTTCAACCATCCCGCAAGGGGCTGCTGAGGACACCAGAGAATCCAGCTCTGATCAAAATGTTTATATGGGGAGAGGAAAATCTGTCTCTGGTTTTACTACTGGTGCCTCTGAAGCCTGACAAACACTTGTTTGAAACTCTGCCCCCTCTGTCACCTTGTTTTCCAATTCTTCAATTTCTTCAAAGTGAGGATGACGCACTTAGACTCTAAAAGCACTTAGTCCTTGCAAGCCTGTTTTACTGCTTCTGTCCATTTGATCACCGATATGCAATAAAATCCAGCAGCAGTTCACGTGCACTGAGGAAACATGCCTGGTAAAAGTTCTATTACAATTCGTTGGATGTTTTTTTGCTTCCTTCTGTGGTTGAGGAAGAGGGGAAATTGTTCTGTTTAATGCCCACACGGTGGACATGGGTATGACAAGAGAGTTCAGCCACTTCTGGAAGCGGTGCCTTGCACACCACTCATGCGAGCAGACCTTCTCAGGGCTGGTATGGCCTCAGCTGAGGAACAGTGTGGTCTGAACTGCCAAACAGGATAAACTGGCCTTGCTCCACAGCAGCACTGATTTAGACTTGAGAACAACTTGGATGGATCTTAGCCCAGTATGTTCATGGACCCAGCACGGACCTTAATGCAGCTGGAACTTGAGGGAATGACTGAATGGTGTAGGACAAGGCTTCCAATGTCACAAAAGAGCTGCTGCTCCATGACACAGGCTCATCCTAGCCCTCACTCTAGATGCTATACTCGAGTGGAACCACAGAGATGGCTCCAAACAGGAGCTGACCTAAGAAGGACCCAAGATGGCAACCTCAGTTAGAGGTTAGATCATCCTTAGATCAACTTTAATTTCTTCTGCCTATTTTATCTTTCCACAAGACTGACTGGCCCTGAAAAAAACCTCTCCATCATTTCCTTTAGAGGAATCTAGTTCACTCACTCCATCCCTTGAAAGCTTCCTCCAGCCCAGATCCCGCCCTTGATTCGACAGAACTTCTGGACACAGGCCAGCATATCCTGGCTGGAGGTACAGTTTGCCAGTGAACGGATACCCCGCCTTGTCCTTCCAGTTTTATTTTACTGCTGCAATTGTTACGGTGCTGCAGGGCATTGCCCCGGTTTAATGAACATCAGGCGGGCCTTCCGCTGGACGCTTCATTAGTGCCTTCCAACAGAGAAAGCACCACGCTGAAGTCATTACTGATTTGTTACATGCTCCGCTGAAGGATTTCTGTATGGAGAGGTAGTCAGCTGAGGTGACCCTGAAAACGTGGAGTCTCACGTCAAATGCCAAAGAGAAGATGTATGAAAGACCATCAGGGAATTTGGTACTGTTAGCCTGGTGTCTCTGATCCGGCTTCAAGGATGGATTGCAGGCCATCTGGCCAGTGCTGTCTGGAGCTTTCCGGACCCTCACAGAGGCTGCTGTGTTGAACTGAGTGCATTTCTCAAAGAGTTCTTAGTCCCAGCACAGCCAAGGCTCTCCCAGCTGTGTCCAGCAAAGAGCTTCCTGGGTGCGTCAGACCAGGTGTGAGAACGGAGGGAAAGGAAAGATCCTAAATGTGGATTTCAGTGGAAGAACAGCATAATGCCTTGCTACAGGAGGCAAATATCAATCTGAGAGGCTCATTAGGAGAAAAGAAGGTCGATTAAAGCTGGAATCAAAGAACTGCAATACTAATGTTATAAATATATGTGCCGAGCGGTCCTCTAGCCTCGCTCGCACACTCGCGCCCAGTGCTTCTGTTCTCCCCTGCCTTGTTTAAAAGGACAGGCAGGAACAGGCTGATTAATAAGGCCAGAGAAAAACAAAGAACCATCTCCAGAGAAAGAGATACATTTTGTTTAAACTCATTTCCATATTTTTCTTTTCCCCTGCAATGAATTTTGACACTGATTTTTTTCCCTTTTTCCTGTTTATTGTTTAAAATAGAAAGGTTCTGCCTCAAAACAACTTCTCTCCATTGCCCCCCTCTCCTTTAATCCTAAAACATGGAAGCAAGCAGGTTCTCATCTCCTCCAGTGAGGGAAATGTTTAGTTTGGGTTTTGTCATCAAAACCTGATAGGGGTTTATCTGATTTTTATCACACACACTATTAGACCAAAGTGTGCCTGAGGAGGCATATTCATGATGTATATTAATGTATGTTTATTGCTATGGCTTCCTCATCCTTTATTTCTTTGCTCTTCTCTCTGGAAGAACTTTATTCAGCTTTACCCACCATTGCAAGCACGTTCGAATCAGAGCAGCATGGGTGTGAAATTGGAAATGGAGAGAAGGAGCTCAAAGGGAGCCCCTTGGGTACCAAACGCTCGCGGTGGCCTGTAGCTCACCGGGAGCATCCCAGGTTGGCGCAGTGAAGGAGCTGTGCTGGCAAAGTGAGCCTGGCAAAGCATCCCCCAAATGACAGCGCTTCAACATCGACTCAGAGCCACCTACACTGAAGGGCAAAGGAAAAACAGGGGGAAACAGTTTCTGCTTTTTTTCCCGGAGAGGGGTGCTGCTCAGCTGTACATGTCATTACTCTGTCCTGCCTCTGCAGCTCACAGACCGAAACACACACACAGTTTTCTGATGGGAAACTGGTGACACAGTCACCTGCAAATGGTGCCACATGTGCTAATGGGTAGTGATGTGGGTCTGGGATGCAGCATCCAAACATCCCCTGAGCCTGCAACACTGAGGCCTGATCAGATCCAGATGCATTGGGAAGATGTCCCAGAAAGAACCAGGGGGATGTGGAAAGGAAACACACAACTACTGCCTATGCCTGATCATCTGTACCCCACCCAGGGTGGGGAGAAGCCCTGACACCCCTTTCTCAGTAAACCTGAACTCATAATGGGTGCTCTGTCAAGGAAGCATCTCTCAGTAAACCAGACAGCAATGAAATCTGGAATTTAACCTGAATCTAAAACAGATATACATATATATATTTAACACTCCAAATGCAAAAGCATGACTCACTATTTACTAACTTGGGCCATGTTAATGAAGTTAATACATAATTAGTCCTGAAATAGTTCACTGCAAAGGTTCCCTCAGCTATAAACACCACATTTCTCCTCTGTTTGATGTCCTAATTATAAATATCACCGTCCATCTGAGTAAGAATGAGATTAAGGCGCTGCTTGCATTTAAAGTAGCTGTTAGCACTGCTTAATAGTGAGAGATGACTAATTGACCATCACAGCAGTGATGAATGAAGCTGAAACATAAGGCCGTGCATGAAAATTATGTATGATTATTGCCAAAAACTATACTGAAGAAAAAAGCTCAAGTGCACACACCCCCAAAGCTGATCTGAAACCCACCAACAGTGCTGAACACAAGTGGAGATGGTTTCACCCTGCAGCAGGCAGCTTGGTGTTCATCCCTGACTTGGACTCCTGCACCTCCACCCTCCTCGCACCTGACCGGGTGTGCTTCTTGCTGCAGCTGTGAAAGAAGCTGTTGGCCACACTGCAGCTCATTCCTTCCCCACCATCTCCACATCTTGCGCATTCTCACAAGTTAAACGTGGTTCCTCTGACTCTCGGCATGGCGCTGGCAGTGTGGCAGGTGTCCCTCTTCCCTGGGTGCTGGTAGGGCACCTATGTTCCTGCGGGTGCTACTGCTCAGAGGAAACAGAAAACACAAGGCTCTGGCTGCACCGGCTCATTAAAAGCTCAGTGCTGGGGGGGAAGGTATCAGCCAGGCAGGGACCGGTGAGAGGAGGAGCATCTCATTAACCCAGCGTGAGCCAGCCAGGCTCTGGGGCACATGAGGCAAGTACAGAAAAACCAGCCTGTGGCTTCTCCAGATGAATTCACTCCTCTGATGAAATCCACGTGCGCCCTTCCCAAGGCTCCGCTGTGTACAAGACTCGCAGACTCGCTGCTTCTAAGGCTACATCCACCTCTTCGGTCACCAGTGCTGGGCCATTAAAGCCTCTTTGTGTTCAGCCTTAGAGGTGGCTTCACTGCAGCTCTGGCTGAACTCACTTTTGTACGCTTTTGAAGGCTTTTTGCTGTGAAATGTTCAGAAGTGTGTGTAGCACTCGACACAACGAAGCCTTGCTTTCTCACTGGAGCCCATGCTATGCAGCCAGCTGTAATAAACATACACTTTTCTGTCTCACCTACTTTCTTGCCCCCTCCAAAGCGAGGGGCAGCACTTCCTCCCCTGTCTCTCTCAGCTTCCTGATCCAGATCTTTAAGATTAAACCTCGAGAACTTGCTACTGAAGCTAAGAAAAGACTTTGGTCTACCTTGGCCTCACTGTTGGGACACTGATGATTGCAGAAATCCCCGATTAAGGTGGGAGGCTGGGACTGGACCACTCCATGCAAAATGTAACATAAAGTTTGCTATCTCTTCAAGACATGAAAACAACAAAGCCTTCCTGGGAAATTTCTAAACTGATTCCTAGCTTGGATGTTCATCCTGGCAAATCTGGGACATGTGATAAGAACCTGTAGCCTGATTTTTAACCTCCTACAGCAGCTCATGAAGAGAAGTTACCAAAATGTATCACAGGAGGCAAAGGGTGCATGGCAGGAGTCTTAATTCCCTCTGGTGACTTGGCTCAATATGACCAAACAGTGGATACTGATTGGTCCCAAACAAGATTATGGGAATTTGGACAGGTTTTTTTCAGTAGCTTTTTGGAAAAACGAACTGTTTTTTGAGGAACATCCGCAGTGATGATGTTTTTTGACACTTTTTCACAGCAAACCTCAGGTTCATCAGAAAGGGATGAAAAAAGAGGGGGGTGTTCTTATTCTTTTCCACAAGGGCTTTGGGTTGACAAAGGTGGAGCCATTAAACATTCCACATGATGCAGCAGTTGATATAATGGGGCTCAGGATGCTAGAGCCTGTCCTGGCACTGGGTACCAGTATCCCTTAGGGCTGCAACAGTCCATGCTACATGCCAGCCCATCTGAGATGCACTTAGCTGTCCCCAGTCGTCTGAAAATTCATAAATCTCCCAAATTATCCTAATGGTAAATATAAATCCTGAAAAAGCCTTTGCTTCTCACACTCTGCTCATGCACTGCTTGGCAGTCAGCTTGTCCCCAGGATATGAGGACGCATCTGTGTTTCTAGGGTGGGTGTGGGAAGAAGCTGGCTCACCCATGAAAATATTGCCAGTTGCACCTTTTATTTCACACATTTAGCCACTGAGATGAAACAAAGCTGTGTAGAAAACCTAATTTCATCTGCCGCACAATACCATTATTACCATAATCTAGTATAAAAGGGTGAACTTCACAGCACTGGTAAATACATTAGGAGAGTCATTTAAGATCCCAGCTCAACAGCTGAGCGCACAGAGAGCCTCACAGTTTGGCAAACAAGGGCTTACAAAACTAGCACCTTCTCCTTGCTGCGATCTAGATACATTAGCTCCAAGTTACCTGAGGAATAATGAAACACCCAAGTACACTGATCCTCTTTTTTTCAGTCTGGATTCTAAAGATTTCTGTCCCTCCACCCCCCCACCTATAGCCTGGAACTGTGGCTGCTGCAGTGTGGCAGCGAGGAACCCACAGGAGTAGCAGGGAAGACCTTGTCCCTGCAGCTGCCACCAGTTGCCTTGCTGTGGCAGGTGCAGCCCCCCAACAGACAAAGCAGACAAAGCAAACAGGGTGTGCTGGAGCAGTTTGGCACGTCAGCCACAGCAGTTCGATGCCTTGGCCACAAAGCTGCACCTCCTGGTGCTTAACTGGCACCTCAGGGTCTGGACCCCTTAGTAAAGAGGCCTGGGGGCTGGGCTTGGCTGGGTTTTGTCTGGGTTTGTCCCCCCAGCTAATCAGAGTAACCCCAGCACACCCTCGACTGGGGTATAACTGGGGTCCTGCCTAAGAGCCAGCTGCGTTGGTTCTTGGCAGAGCAGCATGTCTGGCAGTCGGACCCTCCCCTTGGACAGGCCATCCCAGGACACGTCCATGGATTGAGGGAGTCTCCGTGGATTGAGTGAGCCTCATCCCCCTGGAGTGAGTGGGGTCTTGGGCACTCTGGTGTGGGAGGTGTCCCCTTCACGAGTGAGCGAGTGCCCATTTGGGTTTGGATTTCCTTCAGGTTTAGGAATTAGTTGTGTTGCAGTTAATTCCCAACAGACACCCCAACTTGTGCTGGGTCAGAAGGAGCGCTGGACAACTCTGGTTTCAATAAACCCCTTTTGGACGGTGGCTGCGGTCTGTGGTGCATCCGAGACACTTGCCAGTCTGGAGAAGAACGTGGTCCCATGTCTGCTGAGCTGCACAGCGCTCTGGGGCCCTCACTCTCGCCTTTGTCCAACATGAGGGCAGGGGTAAAGCATTGTTAAAAGGTGTCTGCAGATGAAAGCAAGTCAGGAATTAGTGGTGGCCCATGGCCCTGATCCAGGCCCAGCATATCGCGGCCAGGGGGTACTTCTCTGGCCAGACAGTCTCTCTTCCAGGCCATGAACCAGAACTGCAAAATACAGGGCAAGTTCTGACAACTGGATGGAGATGTGAAGCACAGGCCAGACTATCCAGGGGCTCTATTTTCCCTCATTCCTTCAAATGAAATAGTACATTTCTAGCAAAAGCCTGAATGCAGAAGCATTTTTCATCTCCCCTCCAGTATCACAGCACAGGATCCCTCCTCCAAGTGCTGTATCCAGGGGGCATTTTCCCCTCACCCCGCGCTCGGGCAGAGGCTGCACCTCCACACACCACTGACTGACTGCTCAACCGGGCACAGCCGATTCCTTGACCTTATGTTTCCCTACAGCTTTCCTGCAGCTCAACAGGTAATGCTTATCAATCACACTCTCTGCAAGGGTCAGCTCCTGACCTCAGCCCCCAGCCATGTGATAATGCATTAACCCCACTGCTCGGGAGGTGCCTTGGAGGGCTCCTGAGCCTGAAGCGGGCTGCGTGCTCACAGATTAAAAGCAGACTTCAAAATAGCTGGGTTTAGTCCTGTTTACAGACGCCAGTGTCTCTTGTAGAATATCTTAATGGCAGGAATGCCTGCTGGAGATAGAACATTTTGCCGCCAACTAAAAATCTCCTGGAAGGGGTGTGAAATCCTCTGAAAAAGTCACATTTTGAGACTGCCACACAGCACAGGTGAACTTGCTTTTCTTAAGCACCTTTTAAGTACGCTGAAAAGTACCCAGCCCTCTGGGAGACAGCAGCACACAGCCACCAGGTCTCAGTCATCCGACTTCCCCGAATATTGTCCCCAGTTAATCTTGTGCTGAAGATGATCTCTGAAGTACCAATCATGCAAAAAATCGACTTTATGTTTGAAGGACAAATGCAAACTCTCTCTTACTGTCCTTTTATAACGCACTCCATCACACCTGACACCACTCCTGTCAACTATTGTAGTTTAAAATAGCTCTGTTGGTAAATGACAAATACAGACACATGCATTTGGATAACCTCACACCCTGGAGAGAAGAGGGTGCTAAGGATTATTCTTACAATGTTTAATAATGCTTCATTTTGCCCAAAGATAAATACCGGAGTTGTTCATAAAAGTGAACTCTGTAAATCAATAAAGATATTCCTGGTAAATCTGATTTTCAGCTGGGAAAGATTTTAGTTGCATTACTGAGATGGGGGGGGGGAAGTGCACAGAGAGAAGCGCTTTCTGCTTCAGGTGCCAGGAGACAGAAAGGCTGCTGCTCTGGAATATCTTCCCACAGGTTGTCAAACCCCCATGGTGTTCAGAGGAAGCAGCACACAGTGAAAAGCACCAGAGGCAGGGGAATCCTTCCAGGGCATATCTCTGAGCCTGCCTGAATGACTCTAATGGCAGCACTGAGTTTCATGGCTCCACACTCAGCAGTCTGACTCGCTCACGGCTGCAGCTCCAGCCAGGGAGCTGTAACACCAGTGCAGCACCCAGGTCCTGCTGTCTAAATGTCTCTTGGTGGATGCATCAATGCAGAGGCCCCTCTGCACGTAAACCCCATCAGCAGGCAAGCTTCAGGGGATGTGCTGGTCTTGCAGAGAAGCATTTGTGCTCTGGTTTCCTCTCCTCAAGAGGAAGGCAGCTGGTTGACTGCAGGACTCAGGATCTAGCCACAAGCACCAGTGGGAAGCATCTGAGAAGCTGAGCATTCCCATCCAGAATCCACCTTGCAGGGCAGGATGCCCTTCAATATTCAGTTCAGAGGGTGAAAACGTGACTGTAAACCCAGACTTCAACATTTAATGATCCAGGGAGCAGAGGCTGTTGATAAATCTATCCCAGAAACTAGTGAGAGAGTTTCTAATTGTATTCCTACAGCTTGTTTGTCTTGGGCTTTGCTGCTTGCTTCTCTGAACCACCTGGATTTTGAAGGTTTCTTTGGGCTTTTTTTTGTTATTTTTCTAATAAGCCATGTACTGCAATTTATTCTGTATCACAGAAACCAGAGAAACGTCTCCAAGAGAAAGACAACTCATGGAAAGAATGACTCAGACATACATCCCATCCTGCAGAGAAGAACAATGCTTGTGCCTGTGCAGCAGAACCTGCTAAAATCTGTAACAAGGCTTCTGGAAACAAGAAAAAGGTTGGACGAGTTATACAAACAAAAGCCAAACTCTCTGATGAAAGAATTGAATTAGAGACTAAAAAGGAGGAGAGAACTGGCTGACAGTCAACTAGACACCCTGTGGGACTTGGAGAAGACAATTTAATGCTTCTTTGCTTCAGATGCCCATCCATGAAATGGCTGTTGGCGACCTTCACCAGTTAGTCTATGGGAGGCTGGGGTCAGAGACGGTCTCTCGTGCGTCTGCACACTTTCTAGCCAAATACCTTTGTGGTATTGCCACAAAGGTAAATAAAGAAGAAATTACTGAACACCAGGAGAGTTAGAACAAATTTATAAATGATTTAGTGTTTCACTGTTCACTGCCTGTGCGCTCTTTTTCAACTGAGGAGACATTCTGGACCATGGGGGCACACAGATGAAGTTGGAACTGGGGCCTCTGAGGCCTTACAAAGTCCCTTTCCTGTTCCTCACTCCTCCTGTGGAACTTGCACAGGCATCGTCCCTTTTAAAGCCATTATTCCCTCATCAGACAGGGCTGAAATTGGCTGAGATGTGCAGAAGGTGGTGAATCAGAGGACATGCAGCTGTACAACACATATCCAGGGAAAACAGACTCAAACCCAAGCCAGCTGGAGTAAAGCTAAAGCAACTATCCCATCTCAGGCAGCAGATCAGTTTATGTACTCTACAGAGTCCTGCCCCCTTTCCAATACAGTTTAAGTTCAAGGGGAATTATATCACCAGGAAAAGGAGAAGACAAACTGGTTTTGATTTTCCTTCTGTCTCCATCGCCTTAGCTGTCTTAATACACCAAGGACCCAGTGGCTGTGACTGAAATATTTAAATTGCATCTGAAATAGAAATATTATCAGGAAGTGGAACTATTGCCTGGACAAGCTGACCAAAGAGCAGTGCTAACTCTCCATCACTTACCCCCAGAGCAGAAGAGCAGAGGAGGAACCACCACTTCCTAGACTCGGTGCAGAGGTCAGTGACTGTGCTTCTCCGAGCTTGACAGGAGCAAGAGGCCAGAGCTGAGCACACAGGGGTTCTTTCTGCCTGAATAACCTACAGGACTGACACTCTCAGAGAGTCTCTGTTGCACTGGTATCAGCCATGGGAGAGGAACCTGCCCCGCTCTTGGATGCCCTTAAAGAAATACACAGTAGAAAAGCACGAGAGCCATGACTAGAATTTCAAGCCCAAACTGCATCATTTACAGAAACACATCAAGTTCTGGTCACGGTGTTTTCTAGATAACAAAACAAAACTCTTCGTCATCCCACACCCAGAAGGAGTTCATCTGCAGCTGAATCCTTCCTGGGCTGCCCCCCTTCCCGGGGCACCGAAGCCACGCTGCCCGGGGCACGGTCTCAGGGTGGTGCAGGGTGGTGAGCTCTGAGCTGTACACGAGGGGGCCTGGCACGCAAGGTGTTAAATGCAGATCCCTGCTGGAGACCATTCATCGATGTTGATGGCAGCCCACAAGATTCTTAACCTCTGTCTAATACTGTCATGCTGAATAGATGGCTTGCCCTCGTGTTTGCAGCTTTCACTGCCTTGTCACGTAATATCTTCAGGGGCCAGAGGCCACACCACTGCTTCTATTAATCCAGCTGCGTGCCCTGCCTCATTGCATTAGTCCTTTCCATCTCTGTCAGGCTCTGGTAGGCAGTCAAGGATGTTTACTGATATCCACTGCACAGTCAATCTCAGAGTGATCTCCGTATCTCTGACCCCTCTCTTTACAAATCACATTGGTTGAAGGCTATAATTATGGGATATAATTAGAAGTGGAGTTTCATTTAATGGAGGCGGCAACACATCAAGCGCCCCAAGAGTCCACCAAGCTGCAAGCTATGTTTCCTTCTCACTCCCCTCTGCTGCTGCTGCTTCTCTTTTGGAGAACATAAATGCCTGTTGTGCTTGAGGATGACCTAGATGCTGCTGATGACCTTGTTTCAGCTTTTGTATCTCCAGCTAAGAAGTAAACCTCCAAACATGCATTTAGCCCATCATTATACACATATCAGATCTTACAAGGCAGATCGTAGAGGCCTTTGGATTGAATCCAATGGCTTTAAACTATTCCTGTAGTAGGATCCTCCCTTTTAACAGCAAGCCTGTCCAACTCCACTGTACGCTCAGTGTGTGCACATTTACTGCCTTCCCAGATTGTGAATTCAAGCAGAAACGATCATGCCAGTAGAGAGAAGTTCCCTGTATATGAAGGCATGGAAGGTGATCCAGTCTTTGTTCGATTAATTGTCCCGAGAGAGATTTGTTCTACCTTTCAACGGTCCTCCAGTAGCAAACAAACTGTGGAGAAGATTCAGGGGACCTATGAATTTAGCTAAAAAATGTCTTTGGAAAGATGAAGGGCAGTCTTCATCTCTTGATCAACCTAAACCTTTTATGTCTTGGTAGTTTCTAAAGTCAACCTTATCTGGACTATCAGCACTACAAAAAAAAGAAGACGACATTACAGTGGAGCAGGAATTAAATCCAAAGCAGAAAAGTGCAAAAAGCACCCGTGAGAAAGACGGTAACATATTAACTCAGTCATCACATACTCTGCACCACCCAAGTGTCCAGCCCCACATCACCAGGCTGTAGGGAAGGACCCTGGCAGCCTTTGGGTGCAGTCAACATTTGGCCTCCCTACCAGCAGGCAGCAACAAGCGCTGTGATGACTTGTCAGCCCCTGGGACAAGAGCAGTGAGGACTCCTGCACCACTCGGGAAATAACAGACTCCTGTAGGCAGCACCATTGGCAACTGCTAGGATGAGTTACCTGAACCTACCCACCAGGCCACTGTGCCACCCTGTCCTGGGACCCCGTTCCTTTCTGGGCACAAGAGCCAACACAACTCAGCCATCCACAGCTGCCTGGGAACCAACATGTGGAGCACAGGGCACAAAAGTGCTGAGGCAACGCTGATGGGAAATGGCATCAGTGAGGCCACAGAAAAAGCCAGTAGGGTCTTTGTTCTGAGATGCCTGGGTCACACGCGGAGCCAAGGGCATTTCTCATCAGTTAAAACAAGTGAAGAGTACATTACTAATTCAGTTGGTGTCAACAGGAATCCAGCTCCTGTTCAGGCATTTGAAGTGGTGAAACTCCACCATGAATTTTCTCAGTGGCCTGGGCAAGGAGCAAACAGACGTGACATATCAAGGTCCCAAATACAGCAGTGACAGGCATGAACTACCACTGCCTGTTTGGAAAGCTTTGGGGTGTCTTTGGAGAAAGACTATGAGAGAAATTCAAAAGACAGCACTAACTGCACCTTCCAGTGACATGTGTTTACTTTTGTGCTTCTGAATAAAAACCACCAAGGGAAGAAATACAATAACTGCAGCCAGAGTGAGACTCCCAAGAGCTGTTTCGTAAGAGTTCAAGTGGTGCGACCTGCAAAAGAGAAGAGCGAGCTGGAAGGAACCAACTCCAGCAAAGGTGTTTCTCAAGAAGCCTGTCTCGCTCTGGTGAAATCCTTGCAGCCAACACTAGACTCCAATCAAAGTGGAATTTTGGAAGCAGCTTCCCAACCCTCTTGTGTGATAATCTGGCTCTCTTCCCTTCACCCTGACAGAGCAGAGACTGGAGAAAATGATGAGGATTTTATAGCTCTCTGCGGTAAGCAGTTAATAACTCTCTGAAGCTATAGATCTGTGCTCCGCTGCGAGGCTGGAATAATTCACAATAAACTATGACTTTTCATTTATCACTCTGACACTTAATAAATACTTCCTGGTGAAGCCCAGGAAAAAGAGTAAGAGAAGGACAGAGGGGACAACCCCTGCCTGTGGTTACCAGATGCTTTCAGTGGACATGGCACATGGTGAAGGACTGCAGTCCTTCAGGGACTTGGTTGGTCTCTGGACGAGACCAACCAGGAAACACAGGCCTGGGACCTATTAGAGGAATGGAATGAGGAGGCCTCAGCTTCAGAGGGATTTTTTTTTGTCCGTAACAATCATAAGATGCCCCTTCGGAGCTCAGGCTCAGCCCCTGTAGACACTGACCATGTGCAGTACTGATAATAATGGATGAAGGCTTAAAAGACCAAAGGGCACGTGGCCCTTTCTCCTGTCAACCCATTGCCACCACAGGAGGAGAGCTGGTGTATCTATCCCATGGTCTGCAAGCCAAGGGCCCTGTGTGCTGACCTGCTTCTGCAGCCACCCTTCCCTGGGTATGGCAATGCGTCATGGACACATAGCATCACATCCTGCAGAAAGGCGGGAAAAAGTTATCTGTGTTCTTCGGGAAAAGAAACAGACCCGAGGCAGAAACTTGTCCTGAGAGAACCAACAGCAAATTGCCCGGGGCATCTCTCAAAGTCCTCCAGCAGACATGCTGGCCTTGCCAAGAACATGGCTTTGCTTCCCCTGCAAACACGAGTGATTCCCACCTGAAAACTGGGCAGGGATCGGATCCTGGCTCCTCCAAACCCCACCCCACCCTAGAAAGAAGTGGGAGCTCCCCTCCAGGGAACGGGAACGTCAGGCAGCAAGTACCTGTGGCAGGAGTGGCTGCTTGCTGGCAGCCCCAACTCCCCCAGAGTCACAGCAGCCTCCGAGAGCAGTGGCACTGCTCCCACGCCACCCACGAGCTGTGGGGCTGCCGGCAGGTTGGCTCCCAGGGCAGGTGATTGCTACACGGGTGAAGTCTGCATCTGCTCTGACGGATTCCCTTCGCCTGCAAGCCGCCAGGAGAAACAGCACAGACACCAGCCTCTGGACCTCAGACAGAGAGGCACGGTTCGTTAGGACATGTGAAGCAAGGGAGATCGCTGGGAACTAATTTGCCTGTGGCTCTTTTATGTGTTTGCTTTGCAGATGGTCTGTCCACTGCCTCACATCTTCTTCAAGGCCCTTTTATCTCCATAGATGCAATTTCCTTTTCAGTTCCTTGGATCTACACACTTCATCAGCTGATCAATGGAAGAGGCTCTCACCTGCCTGCACCCTGAACAGTCCCGCAGCAGCTGCCACTGTATTGACACGAACCTCTGATGGACCACAGAGCCATGGAGGTCCCGGTTCCCTTCCTCCCTCCTCAACTGCTCCTGGTTTAGCTGCAGAGCTCAAACCTGCAGGGGGAGGGGAGGATAATGCTGTATTTCTCTGAACACTCTGGAAGTGTTTTAGCAACACAGGCAAACAACAAACATCATCCTGCGCACAGTATCGACTCGGTTAATTGGCAAGTGAGGTGTTGGACTGGCCTCCTGCTTGGCTTAAACAGTATATGCACCAAACACTGTCTCCTCTCATCATGCTGTCAGTGGGAAAGGCTCCATACAGGGTAATCACATGCTGCTGCGAACTCAGGGCTCAGTAAAGCTGCAAATCAAAAGGAAATATCAGACAAACAACGAGGGGAGATGGAAGGAGGGGGCCAAACTGGAGAACACAAGCAAACTGGCAGCCAGCAACTGTAGCTGTCCCTTCTGAGAGCTCAAGGATTCCTGAGAAAATTCTTGGAGTTGGTCTCAGGTTCACGCATGGTGGCTGCAGGCAGACCCAGCAGAAATGAAGGAGAGAGCTGGGGAGCTGCACAAGTGAGTCACAAACCTTTCAGCCCTGGTGCTAATGGGAGAGGGGAGAGCTGGCACTGGGGAGCAGCGTGATGGAAGAGGGTGTTCTGCCACAGCCTGTTCACAGAACCTTGGGGAAGTCACAGAGGCTTCTTTTGTCACAATTCCCACGTGGCAAATGAGGATCACAGTCCTTGCTGTGTCTCTTCTTGCCACTTACCCGCTTAAGGACCAGGTTTTCTAAGAGCATACAGATTCCTGAGGATGCACGTGTGTGCCCAGTACTTTAAATTATTCTAAGCAATTATGTGCCTAATTCAGTTGGGTCTTGCAGCCTTGGGCACCCAAACGCCTCCCCAAATCTGGCCCTTAGACCCTTGAGACAGCAAATTTTCTCCTACTGTAACTGTGTAAATAGAAGTGTTTGTGCAGGCATGCACATGCATGTTGCTGTCTGAAGCAGTGGCACTGAGCTACAGCAGTCTAAGCCTAAAAGCTGCCTCCCAGAGGGTCTCAGGCCTGTAGCTACCTTGCAGATTCCTATTGCTGGTGCAGTATTGCACCTTGGCTACAAAACTGTGGATCTGATTCTCTTCCCACCTTGCACCCAGGCCACAGGAGTCTTCGGCTGGGGCTGCCTGCCAGTGGGCAGGAGCTGGGCAGCGCGGTGCTGATGACCCTGGCAGTTGCTGACTATCTAGAAGGGTTTCAGAGTCCTCTCGGCCAGCAGACTCTTCTCAGGAGCCTGAGTCAAACTCGCACAGAAGAACGAGGAGACCGGGGGGAGGCAAATCAGCTTGCAACCTCTTCAACCATGAACTGGGAGAAACAAAACAACCCCCCCCCGCCAGCCACGCATCTGACGGTGGCTGTCAGAGGGGATTAATGAACCAGCTCCTCAATTTCCCTGCAGACAGGCATTTAATTTATGTCTGACAGAAAGTCCCACACATTTGGAGATCGCATCCTTGGTGGAAGTGGTGTCACATTGCAGAAGCACGGGGTGATCTGGCCACTGGGAACAAGGCTGCTCTCCCAGCTCCATGCAAGCCAGAAAGTACAGGGAGTTCAGGGCAGGGAAAATTTACACTCTGGGCTCTGACAGCTGCTTTGGCTGGGGCTCAGGCACGTTTGCTAGGGAGGCATTTGGACAAGGGTGTTAGCCCTTCTGTTAAGCTCATGTTCAGAAAGGACAACAAAAGGGGGGAAAAGCGTGTGGCTGAGAGCAATCCGTAGTGCTGGAGCCAGGCCACATGGTCGGCAGGCGTATTTAATTTACGGATTAGTTTTTTCACTTGAAAGCTGCAAACTTAATTTGTTAGCACAGGACTTACTCTCTGGCTTTGTGTACAGTGTCTAACCCCAGTTCCCAAGTTATCTGGAAAGCAGACATTTCCACTAGCAGCACTTAAAACTCGTCTGTCAGCACTTCCACTACAAGTTTAGGGAGTTAACTCCCCATAAAACATCCGCTCCCAGCTGGAACACAGAATACAAGAGGGGGACATAGATCTGCAGTAGTCCCATTAGCGCTTAACTGTTCGTTATCTCTGGGGCCTTGTAGCTGGAAAACACCTCCTGAGCTCAGTGAAGGAGCCAGCAATCTTACCAGATTTACTCTGCAGACATTTGGCTGGGGATTTTACTTAAGGTTTAACTCAACTGGCAGACGATGCTTTTCCAGGTGGCTCCTTTTCCAGCTCTAGGGTTCTGTAAAGCAAGTATGAAATGCACTGGCAGAATGTGCTGGTTGTTAATTAACAGCTACAAGCCCACCCTCAAATGCACTATGATTTTTCATTCACAATCCAGAGTGGAATAATGATGAAAGCAGAGCACCCGGCTGCGGAGAAGGGTGTCTTCTTTATACCTGCCAGCAAATTGGATGAGAGTTTGGGAGCCAGGCGGGGAGAGCAGAGCAAAGTCTACTTAGTGTGAGGACAGCAGGGAGGAATAGATTTAGGAGATCACCAGGAGTTAAAACTAAACACACACCTTCATGTGTGTGATCATCTGCTGTGGAATGAGGCACACACTGGTATGCTATGAAAACCCACCCAGGACCACAGGGGATGCTACAAATCCATGCAGATTCACTGCAGATGTCCCGGCTCCCGTGCTGTGTTTTGTGGGTTTTGATTTGATGAGGAACAAGGACAATAACAAGAACTATATCCCACAGTGCATATGCTCCTTAGATCCACTTCCTGAAGGCCAGGCAAAATTGGGAAGGCAGTACCTTAGATGAATTTCTGCGTGAAGAACCAGGGGATCCATCCATACAGGAGCAATGTGAGAGCTCAGACTGGTTCACAGCAGAGAGGGAGCTGCTTCAATTCCAAGCAGAGACAGTGAGGAACAACCACAGCACTTTATCTATCAAACATTTCCGTGTCTCATATTAAATTGAATTTTTTCAGAGTCTGCACCTCCCTCCCTAGGAGTCAAGGTTGGAAACATCCTTCTGAGAATTGCTGACAGAGGTGAAAAGAAACCCAGAGATATTTCAGCATCACTGCTGGGGTTTCAAGGCTGCAGCAGAATTTCTCTCTCCTCTCCCTCCTACCCTTATCTCTAAAGCTCTTTCTTGTCATCTATAGCCCCGAACCTTGTGAATCCTGGAGCAGAAAATGAATAGGGAGCATCGCCAGCAACAAGACTCTTATTAAGGATCCCTCTTGCCCACATCTTGGATCAGGCAGAGACGTCTCTGGGAGCCTGTCAGCACACAAGGCAGGCTTTTCTTGAGATTCCTGGCTGGATTTTGTTCTTCTCCTCCCTTTGCCAGTGCAATTACTGCTTCAGAGCAGAGAACACACTTCTCTCTCCCTTGCTTCTTGGAGGTCTCTTCCCAAGGGCAGCTGGGGAGAGAGGTAGACAAGGAGAACTGTCTCTTTATGTTGGCTCACATGAAGCCTCCCAAACCTTTGCTCAGGCTGGAGGGGATGAGCCTTCCGTGGCCTTGCTTAGAGCTAAGTTTGAAGTCTTGGTGCTTAGAGCAGGATATTAAATGGCACAAAGCAAATCATAGAATCATTTTGGTTGGAAAAGACCTTGAAGATCATCGAGTCAAACCATTAACCCAGCACTGCCAGGTCGGAAGGGGAGCTCCAGAAGCAAATACAGTGTGTGCCTTAGAGCAGTGCCTTAGAAATAACCAGGCTGAAGAGAAGGCACTTCCCCCGTGCTAGGAGCTGTACAGAAGGCAGGCTCTGCTCTGAAGAACTTGCAATCAAACCAGATGAGGCAGGGCAAGGGGACAGACAACGGGAAACCACAAGAATATGGAAGGTCTCTGAGTTGCTGTGAGGCATTGTGAGGCTCTGACTGACCCGTCCAGCCATGCACACCGGGCTACGCAAAAGCCCAGGCAGGATTTAAGTCAGGAAGGCCATTGCCAGGGAGAAAAGCCTTTAAGAAGAAACTTATTAATTGTTATTAACTCATTAGATGACCCTCTTTAAGACCCAGGTGTTAGGAGATGTGAAATACCATTTTTGAGAAGAAATAAACTCAGTCCCTGCCCTCAGCATTTCTTTCTGTGCTGCATTTTTCCTCCTGCAGCTCCAGGGCTTCTGAACTTTGCAGAAGATGCTGCCTATTTTTAACCTGCTTTGGCACTTCTGTTATCATTCCTGTCAGAATGAGGCCATTAAATGTCTCTTTCCACCAAAACTTCCCAGATTTAATTAATTTAGGTGTTTTAGTGTGATGCCTACCACACCTCGGGGAGCACCCAAGCATGAACATCTCAGTCCTGCCCTGATGCCAGACTCTGACGCGAGGGGAGGTATCTCCCCGCACGCAGACGCAGCATGAGCTATTGCGAGGGGAGCTGCTGTTCCTGAGCAGAACGTCTGCACGAGCTTCCCTCCAGAACTGTCTTTCAGGACCCTTAATATCTCTGTGTCACCCATTTGTCAGCTGCCCTGCAACATCTGCTACAGGTAGTAAATCAATACTTGGCATTAGCACAGCCACATCTTTTCCTATTAAAAACTCCAGCTTTCAAGGCTAAGAGGTACTTAAAGCTTCCAAGGAAATTCCAGGGGTCTTGTATAATAGTTACCAGCCTGACAGGCTAATTGCCCTATAATTCAAACACAATTGCAATCTATACTGAAAGCGATTATATGCAGATGACTGGGGTGACTCTCATTTCCTCTACGACTTCTTCTGAGCCTTTTTTTCCGGTATCAACTCCATTGAAAAAAAAAAAAAGTGTTGGAAATTATTAACACAAAAACCACATTTTACTAAAGCTTATTTTAAGAACTGTGTGTTAAACCCACATATAGATACAAAGGCTTACGAGGAATCGCTCCTCCTGTTTAAGGTCTCAATACAAAAGCCTTCCTGCATTGTCTTCTGGGAATCCTGCCAGCCAGGAGCCTGAGAAACCGTGTAGTAATAAAAATGTAACACAAAGTATTGTAAATTATACACGGGATGGGGCTGATGAGGGAGGTGGTGAGCGTATCTGTCTTTCACGCTTTGCCATAAGCTCCAACACCGCCTCAGGTCTCTTGCCTAGAAGAACTTGGGAGAACACTTCTTACCTGCTTTGCACCTGCAAGCCTGCTTCAGAGGCATAGGCTGAGTCTTCCCCACACCAGAGAAGCCAGAGTAGCTCCGTGCTGGCTGTGGCTGGAAGCTCCCTCCAGGGTGAAGAAGGCAGCACCAGGCACCAGCCAGCCCAAAGTCACATGTGCCACAGAGCTCTGCTCACCCCCTCCATGCCACCTCCTGAGGGTGACCTGCAACAGCTCAGGAGGGCACGCACCTCTCGTCCCATCAGCTCTGCCTCAGGGGAGATCCCCTCCAGCAGGCAGACTGGGGGAGCGCCCCAAGATACTGGGCATGTGTGGCAGCCCTCTGCCCTGGCCTTCCACTCAACTGTCACCCTGGGAGGAGGGTGCCAGGACCGCCTGGTCACGTACGCCCCACACCCTGCCCCTGTCTGCAGGAGATCTGCTGACACAAGATAACCCAGTGGCACATGGGAAGGAGCCCAGCAAAAATAATTTGTCTCTAAATTGTTATTTACCAGATATGTTGAACTCTTGAAGCTTAATTTCATACTTCTATTTCTTCTGCAGGAAAGATGGGGCTCTAGAATAGTCAGCAATCCAGTAACGAAGACATTTACCTGCTCCCTGGCAGGTAGGAGAAAAGCTAAGGAGGGATTTAGGACCCTCCCCTCTCCTCCCTTCCCCCCCTTCTCTGCTCCAGGCACTTCCAGGCTGGCTGCCTCTCATTTTTAGAAGAACTGGTACAGTATCACAGTTACAGCCATGGCAAAGTCAACAATTCTAAAAATCTCATCTGTTTTGTAAGACGGAAAAGAGAATTTCCCTCCTCCAGCCTTCCAGGCCATCCCACAGCCCAGCTGTGTACCAAACACTGCTCCGTTGCCTGCTGACTCCAGCGGTGGCTGAGGAGACCTGTCCCATACGTGAGGCTATGGCCTCCTACATTGTGCATCCTCCCTCAACTCCTATTCCCACATTTCCTTGGCATTCCCTTGTCGTGGGGATACAGAGAAGCAGTTTATTCCAAGTACTAACCACATGTGCTGTGGGGCCGCAGCTGGCAGGTACCAGCCAGGAGAAACCCAAATTAACTCAGCAGCAAGGAGCGTGAAGATCGTGGTGTGCAGGGACTGGCACTAGGATGCGCGCGGCTCGGTGCGGCCTGACTGCTGAAGCTGGAAATCCTGCATTTTCATGACCTAAGGACACATCATAATTTCACAAAGGTCTGCCTGGTGCGGAGGGACCACTAGGGTCTTGCTGTGTGGTCTGACACAGGGATATGAAAGGCCTTTAATCAGATCTCAGCAAGTAGAAAGCCAAAAAAAAGAGCAATTTCTTTTGAAGAAGAGCAAATCTGTTGAAAGACAGATTCTGGCGGGTAGCACTTCTCTCCCAAATGTGGGGAAGTTCTTTTCTTTCTGTTTCAGAAATGCCAAACCATCTTGTTGCACCAGTTCCTAAGAGCAATTCAGCACTTCACTGTGAGGCTGCCATTCCCAGTTCTACTGAACGGCCTCAGAAAAAGTTACATGAAGCAAAATGTTCTTTCTGTTCTCACTTCTGACTCAAATGAGAGGTGTTTGGTTTGCACCTCAAAAAAACCCCCAAAAGCTCTACTCTGCTTGGCTCAAACAAGAGCCGGGCCTTGGTTTTTTGGTCTGGTGCCTAAAGCACCTCCCAACACTACTGCAGAAACAAAAACAAAGCTCTAGACCAGCCTTTGGTGGAAACCTGGCTTGTTGGCCTCGACTGCAAGTCCTGTGTGTGCTAAGGAACACCAGCAGAGCTCTCAGAGCAGGTGGGTAACAAAAACCATCCCTGATCTCTGTGATGACTGAAATTTCACTGCTCTCCGTGTGCAATTCCTTCTCCTGGAACCATCCACTTTATTTCCTCAGCCTCCACATGCTGCACTTCTGGCACCAGCCACCAGCCTAGCACTGGAGGTCCTGCTCCCCTGGGGCAGGGTGACAGCCCTGGCACTGGAGTGAGCTCATTGAACCATCCCACATAGACAGCCTTCCGGATACTGGCACTGCATTATTTGTTCTTTTTATAACCATGGTATCAGTTTATTCCCTTGAGGAACACAGAAAGACAAAGTAATTTGAGTAATGGGAGTTTGGGGACTGACCTATTAGAGTGTAGCACAGGGGAAAGGGAGCTGGGGGTCCCCGTGGGCAGCAGGGTGGGCAGCAGGATGGCCAGGAGCCAGCAACGTGCCCATGTGGCCAGGAAGGCCAATGGCATCCTGGGGTGTATGAGAAGGGCTGTGGTCAGTAGGTCGAGAGAGGTTCTCCTGCC
>JANHFX010005141.1:23703-79845 GCA_027560015.1 Chloroceryle amazona
GGGGAGGGGGTGGAGTCGCCATCCCTGGAGGTGTTTAAGGAACAATTGGATGTGGTGCTTGGTGCCACGGTCTAGCTGATGTCGTGGTGTTGGGTCATGGGCTGGACCTGACGATCCTGGAGGTCTATTCCAACAATGCCATGGTTCCGTGGCAGCAGCGCAGGGCCAGCGCTGCCCTTGTGGCCCTACTGTCCAGCACCCTGCCCGCTGCTGCAGCCTCCCAGAGGCACAACTGCAGCTGCTCAGCACGGCAGGGCTGCTCCACCGCCTGGCGCAGCAGAACGGACATCAGGAAAGGAACCAGCTCCTGCTGCAGTGGCAGTAAAAGTCCTTTGCCAATTGTTCCAGCCTGGCGGAAACTAATTTTTCTCTTTTTTTTACAGCCTCTCATCCTCTCTTCTCTTTCCCTGGTTGGTACAAGACTGTGAAAAGACAATTGCAATTAAACGCTTCACTCCTAAATGAACAGCTTGGCTTGTAAACAACAATAGCTACAAAGAAAATGCAGCTCTCGGCAAAAGCTGCCCAGCTTTCTCTGTAAAATACCACAGGTCTCCAGTGAGAAATTGCTCCTCACAACATCACTCCGAGCTCTCCCAGAGCACTTCCTTACCCTTCCAACCCCTCCGTGCCCCAGATTTAGAGCCTGTCAAAGCTAATATGACAAAGCGGCTGTGGTCACGGAGAAGTCCTGGCCTGGAAGTCGTTCTTCTGAAAAAGCCCTGCAAACCAGCTCCTTCAGATAAATAAATAGCACATCCCCTGTGAGACATCATCTGCAAAGCACTATCGTATGATGCCTCCACTCTCATAATTCCCCACGTCCTTATTGCCCGATAGCCTCCATAAAGAGCCGGCAGGTTTATGTGCCACTTAAAACCAACCTATTACTAGCAGCAAACTTCCTTCAACAAGTTTCTGTGTGCTCTGACTCAAAAGCAAAAGAATCGCGTCTCCGTGTGACTAGCTAGTGCTACCACACACCTTTCCATTATCCCCAGAGACAGGGGGATTACTGGTCCCAGAACAGTGTCTGATCCTCTACCTCTGCCTCTTGGGCATCTGCACTAAACCAAGTACAGTTACACCAGAAGCAGATTGAACTCAGAATGCACAAGTTATAAACTGCAAGGCATGGCTGATGCTCCCTCTGGGCGATGCACGAAGGGAAGCAGGTTTGCCCTAGCGAGACAGAGGCATTCTTACCAACGTGGTGAAGGGCTGCTGCATCCCACCACGGGCTGATTCAGGGGCTGCTGGGCCTGAGGGACACGAAGAAAGCCAGTGTGTGCTTTGCAGCCCTGTAGATAAAGGTTTCAACCTCCATTTGGGGTTAAATTCAGGGAAGTGCACAGGTTTGCACGCTGCTTTACACTAGCTTGCAAGTACAAACACGTTCCGCAATATGCAGTGAACAGTAAGGGGAAAAGGTACCTAAAAACTCCTGAGCTTTTCTGGACTCCCTGTAGATAGGTGTGTGGTTAAACATGACAATTTTTATCATAAAATACTGAGAATTGGAGTTTTTCCTACCAAGTGAGATTAAAACACAGAACACTGGGGCAAGCCAATTGCCCCAAACTGTCCCATCTGCTTCACCATCAGTTTTTATGCACCAAAGGCTGGAGGACTTGTTTTATTCTCAAAAAGCATGTTTGGTCTTTAAAAGCTGAGCCACTGACCACCAGGGTCAGCCTCCCACTAAAGCCTGATGCACAGCAGCTCCTGTGGTGACACAAGGGACTTTGTGGAAGAGCCCACCACCCAAGCTGGGCATTTGAAGTCCCTGGACACGCTCCACTTGCTTGGCAGAGCTGAAGAGCAGCAAAGCAAGCTGCCTGGTGCAGGAATGCAATCCATCTAGCCAAAAAAGCAAGGAAGACTTTAAAACATAGGAAAAGAGAAAAAAACAAACAAATAAACCCCACAAAACTATAATAAAACAGAAAGGAAAAAAAAAAAAAAAGGAAAGACAGGAAAGAGTTGAATAAATTTCCCCTTTGGTTTTAGACTAGTAACAGCATAAATGCTGCTGAATAAATCACCAACATACTGGAGAGCTAAAATAATAGAGGGGAAAACATGACTTCCCATTCATCACACTCCCCCTGACATATAATAAATGTTTCTCATTGAGCCAAAATGAATTAGCTGGGTTGACACAGCTCGATTACATAGAGGTGCTCCCAGATTATCCTGCCTTCTGCTCTCTGCAGCCTCCTTTCCTGCCACCTCCTGCCCTATGTCCTCTGCTCCCAGGAGGAGAACAACAGCCCCAGCTAGACAGAGGGGTCCTTGCTGCCACCAACTGCAGGACACTGGGGTCTCTATGTTGTCATCTGGAGCACCTATAACAGCCAGTGCATATGAACTTAAAGTGTGGTATGAAAATACAGGCCATGGGAGATGCTAATCATCATTTCCTCCCTGAGGAAGGGAGCTGGCAGGTGAGCAGCAGAACTAGAAATGGCATTTCTGAGTCACTACAACATTTCAGAGCCCACACGCTGAGGTCTTGGGTGTCACCGTACCTTGCAAGATCCCAGACAGAAAGGGACTCGCTCGGGACCACCAGACACAGGTCCAAGGGAGCCCAGAGAGGAGTGAATGTGCAGTCAGGGGGCAGAGTCTCCCCGAACCACACAAAAACTTCAGTCTTGATGCCAGCCTGGAAGGATATTCAAGTTCTTGGGCCACAGCAGGAGAGTTATGGGGAGCCAGTTTTATCCCAGGAAACTGATGCCAGCACCTGCCACAAATGGCCACACTGGCTATCATGGCCACACTGCTTTTCTGTGATGGAAACGGCTCCAGTCGGCATCGACTCAAGTGTGGCTGCAAGGGGACAGACACCAGTGGCCAACCCTGGGGCCAAAACGTGACAGGCAACCTCCATTAGCAAGGGTTCCGTCCCAAGACCAGCCTTGTGCAGGCAGAGCGGGTGAGGATGTGGATGTGATGGGAATTGCTCTCTCCAGTCCCTGCAGCGCTGGAGCCAAACGAGAGAGCCCAGGCTGGGAAAGGAGCCCAGCCCACAGTAAACTGCTTGGGTCAGGGGCAGGCAGTGGGCAGCTGATGGCTGAAGAGCCCTTTTAAAGTCAACTGGAAACAACCTTTACTGATTCTCTGAAGGTTTGAAACCATCAGTAGAGGATTAGAGCCATTTCAGAGGGAAATAACATGCCGGGTCAGAGTGATTGCCCAGAGCAATGTGAAAATGGGTGATAAATAGTAAGAGACAGAAATGAGAGACATATAATGGAATGATTGACAAAATCTTAGTTAAAGCCTTATATACACTCTGAGAAAATGTATTTTGCCAATAGAAGCACAGTGGGGTTTGAGGCCTTCTACAATGTGCTTCAGTTAAAATAAACATTTATTTTAAGCACAAAGAAGTCATCCAACTAGTTAGTTTAAAGTTGAGGTAGGTGAATAGTTTACAGTAAATAATCGATGCCACGCATTTATTCAAACTTCTTTTAAGCCTAGATTTCCTAGGGAGAAGAAAAAAAAAAATAGGCCTGTTATTGCTCTGCTTTAGTCATTTCCCCCTAATAACTCTTGAATCTCCTGGCTGATTTCTCTGAGGTTCACCACAAGAAGAAGGGGTTTGGAAGTGTTAACGGTGGAGGTGGGTTGCTGATGATCCCCACTGCTGGAGCAGCTGCCAGAAAATCCAGACCAAATGCCTCCAGGTTTCTTAAACTCATCTTTGCTTGTTTATAACTCTCCTGTCTCCTAACACAAATGAGTCCTCCCTCAGACAGGCCAGCACTGACCCTAGATGAATTTTGGTCAAGACATCATTTTCATGATAGATCCTCATGGCTTCCCTCTTGCCCTTGGCTATTTAAAGGCAGAAACCCCTCAGAGTGATCCCTGACTCAAATCAAAAACACCCAAATACTTCTCCTCTCCAACAACTGCTGCTGTCAGTTATATACTGCAACAATCCCCATCACAGTCCCTGCATGTACCCAGTCCCTGCTCTGAATCACGGGTGCAAACTTGGCTCCGAACGCAGACGGCAGTTCCAAGTAGCTCATACAACGGCTTTAGCAGCTCCTCATCTACCCCTGCCCCTGAAATAGCCTGCAGAGGAGCTCACACCCCCTCAGTGGGTGTGGGATCACCCTCAGACAGCCAGCAGGACACGGAGCTGGGCTCCATTCTCTCTGGGCAGACAAATAATTTATTGCCCTGGGTGAATCCTGCTCTCCAGCAGGATGAGTAGGAGCCTCAGTGTGTAAGTGCCCTCTCCTACACCATTGATCACCGGCAGTAGCAGGCAGGGCTCCAAGGCAGGAGTCTAACGCCTCCAATGTTTGTCAGAGCTGTCAAATCTGTCCTTAAATACCTCTGTTGATAGGGCTGCTTCCACACTGCCCTTACGTGCCCTCTCCCTGTCGTTCATCCTGTCACCTGCTGCCAGAGTCCTGTAAGAGTAGCTGTTTTTCCTGGGGAATGAGTCAATCCATGATGGGGTTTTCCAGTCCTCTGATGTGTCAGCAAAGGTCCCACTCAATTTGTCTGTAAATGCTGCTCCTTCTATTATCTCCTCCAGGCTACGAGCTCTCACAGCCCAACTGGCATGGAGAGACCATTACGTTCCTCTTCACATCATCAAAGCAGCAAAGGCAGGGAATTCCCTCCCCTCCTCCTTCCAAAGGCCTCACACCCAGCCCCTCAATGCTTAATTATTGTGCTCCAACAATTATTTATTTTGCGAGAGGTTCATGCATTACTCGCAGGCCCACGTTTTCACCAACACCGACAGTCTGCAACCCAAAAAGCTCAAGATACTGGGTTCCCAGTAACAGATCCAGATTCCAACACAAGCACAGAGCCCGGGGACACAGCTAGAGAGCCCAGCCACACTCCAGCGTTCAGCAGGGCCAGTGTCAGCCCAGGAAGCTACGGAGCATGGAGAGTTGGAGATTGATTGCGTTGTCCCCTTCGCCTACCGCTCCTTGGTTGCCAACCAGCAGAAGGGATGTCCCGCTTTGCATAATGACTGTACTGTCAATATTATTAACCTCATAGATCACCAGGGAATGCACACAGCTCCTGTTCACAGGGAGCACCAGGGCCAGCCCTATTCAATCTACTTCTATAAACAGAAACAAGGACCTTTTAATAAGCAGAAGGCAGTTGGTGTCTTTAGAGGTTAGGGGTTTATGTTGATTTCTTTCCCCTTCACAAAAGACAAATATGCTCAAGAAATTTTCTGCTATGGATTTTCATCTTGTCGACCTCTCTAAGGTCGGTTCTAGCAGGGTCAAGCATTGGTTAGTGCTTGGATGGGAGATCTCAAGGGAAAGCAAAATCCACAGTAGAGGAGGAAGAGATATACTTGTGACTTGGTTTTTCAGGCAGAAATGGTCTTCCCTTTGAGCCAGCCCTAAATCCTCATTGCAAGCAGGGTTAAAAAGGTAATCAAAGCTGCAGAGGTTCCTTCTCCCTACAGAATGTGAAAGAGGGGTGGGCTGGCATCTGCAAAAGGACCAAAGGGACTGGGATTAAATGGCAGTCAAGCATTTGAGCTCCTTTAAGAAAATACTAGCCTTGATCCTATCTGTCTCACTCCAACAACAGGTATTAGCCACGGGGTAGCTGTTTAATGTTCCACATAAAAGCATTCTAGGCTGTTTCTTCCCCTAAATTCAGGCAGCAGTTTTATCTGAATCCAGTATGTTTGCTCCCCCTACCGCACTGTCCCGTGCGCTCAATTGTGTTTTCCAGCATCTCCCCACACACCATTCCTGCACTCACTGAATATCCCCAGTGAGTAAAACGATTTCTATGTTCAGTAGCCTGTAAAGCACTTTGAAATCTTTCAGATGAAAGGCCCTCATTGAAAAGTGTGTAATAAGATTTCATTATTGTATCATTTATTCTCATTATCACTAATAGCAGTGGTTGGATAAAATGTTCTTCCTGTGATCAGAAGCGAGTATCTAGCAAACACTCCAGCCCACAGAAACTAAGGACAAAGACGGCATCAGGGGCCAGCCATCCAGAGTTCACTCAGCTGTCCTCAGCTCCCCATACGTCCTCTCTGCTTCTTTGAAGATTTTAATTAGAAGCTTAGGGAACGGTGTTCCAAGACCTGGAAAGGATCCAGAGGTATAAAGGACAACAGTCAAACTGGGAGCCCCCACTCGTTATGGGCATGAGGCTTTTTAGAACGGGATGCACAAGGCACAAGGTGCTCGCAAAGGAAGCTGGAGCGCCAGGGGTGTGAAGGTCTGGGGACACACAGCACGTCCAGCAAGGACGAGGGGACGCTTTGGATCCACCGGGCTCTGTTTCTGGGGTGTAGATTGCCCACAAACAAGCAGGGCTGGTAACACCTAAGGTTCAAGGTGTGCTGGGGAGTGGAGGCAGCATTTCAGTGGGAAATTGAGAGTGTAGGAGAAAGACGATTCTGAATTTAGAAGCAGTAAAATAGAGCAGAAAGGAAATCGGGCAAGATAGCCTGGAAAGGGAATGCAAGAATAAAGGAAGGGAGAGAGAGAATGAAAGGCACTGCTAACTCAGGCTGACCAAGGAAGCAGTGTTGGGAGCTGTAGAACTAATTGCCCTAAATAAACAGATGAGCTAAGGGTAGGATTTATAAGCAAGAGATATACAAAAAACAGCTGGCTGAAGGGTGTTTAAATGAGTATAGGAAAGTATTTACAATGTTGGCAAAGCAACTTGACAGGCAAGAAAAGGCCAGTCATCATTTAGGGCCAGAAATAAAAGAGGTGACAGCTGTAAGATGTCTCACCAGCTAGAGAAATTGAGAACCAGGGATTTCTGCACCATTCCTCTCTTCCCCTGCATGTTCCAGATGCTGCCACTTCAGTTACTTTTATTCTGTTCAGCCACTCGTAGGCTTACACATGTCAAAGGGTGCGGTGATGAAGAAGAGAGCTTCATCCAGGGGCTGGAGAAAACAGATGGGCAGGAAGGCATTTCAGACCCCTGTCATTACAGGGTGATGAAGATCAGAAAAAAAGCAATTAGGGATGGATTTGATGCTGGAACCTGGGGACCTTTCAGACAGTGGCAATCATTGGAGATAGTCCAGTAGGAACTCAGGAGCCAGTTTTCAGACTGAAGGGGAAGAAGACATGGGACAGTTGAGATTTGACTGCAGATCCAAGGACAGAGATAAGATACAGAGAAGGAAGTGGCTCTGTGGTAGCCTATATTTAGTGAGAACAATGGGAAAATAATATCCAGTTTCAAAAGTTGATGAAAATTAATTTTACTTGAACATTAAGTGACAGCAAAGTGCGTGAGTTGTGTGTCCATTCCAGATCACAGCTTGTCTGCAAATGAAAGGGGGAGCCATCAGGTTCAGGCCTGGGAGATGCAGGAGTGCCTTGTCAACATCTTTTCATTAGAATGAAAGACAACCCATTTTTCAATGCTTAGCTCCAGCTCTAGTAGCCAGACAAAAGGCACAATATATGTGGCACCTCCACTGTCAGGTCAGATGAGTTCTGCTCTTAAGGGACTTGGACAAAGCGGAGGACGCTCTGCTCAGCCATGAGCTGACAGGTATCCTCTTTCCAGGGTGACAGCTCCAAGCACCCCAATGGAAACTGAAAAAAATCCTCTCAAGATTTTGTCAGCGCTGTTCATCAGAACTGCTCTGATTAGCGAGCATTACTGAACAGCAGCTACTCTGTCCCTTTGATCATGGCTGGTCCTCAAGTCATGGATGAATTAAATATTTAATAGCCTGTGTGACAGCTCAGGACAGCTGCTGTGTCAAAACGGTCCTGGAAGGCCCCTGCGTACCTCAGAGCAGTCAGCAGACACAGGGAGGCAGCAGTGGTGAGTTACCAGCATCCTTGGCTGGTCTCCAGGGAAGAACTGGAGCCACAGAGTCTGCAGGTGGAAGAACCATGATCTGGCAGCCAAAAGGATGGACCTGAGCAGAATGGGAGGATTTTACCAGCAGGATTTATGCTTTTCCAGAATGTACCATATTTTCTGGTCTGGCAGCACGCTGACAAGGGGGGGTTCTGCAAGACTTCCCCAGTATTTACCCCACTGTGTATGTCTCCATGTAGTCCTGGACCATGAGAGCTCAGGGTCAAGAGAAACAATTCAGAGGCTGCCAGTCACACAGAAGAGCTGGCATTGGTGGCTAGTTCCTGACACACACTAGAAGAAATGCTTCATTGCACAAGCAAGAGAACACACCTTGTTTGTACTTGCATCAAATGGTCTTGCTTATATACTGCATCCTAACTGGCCACCATATGGACTCTGCAGGTTAGATATGCCCAGGGTGGAACCGCAGACATTGAACCTTGGGCTGTTGGACATGAGAGAACTCCAAGGAAAGGACTTGCACAGGAGGAGCTGGGAAGGATTTGTGAATGCGATGATCTCCCAAAAGCCCTTTGGTACCTGCTTTTTGACAGCTCTGCGATTCCGAGGATGGTCTGGCTCCCCCTCAAAAACTGAACGAATGACAGTGACTTTGGTTACAAAACAGCAGCACTTCAACTGCAACAAGGGCCCCTGCTAATTTAGCAGAAACCCTTTTAGCTCAGATAACTGCTCTACTAATGAAATCAGAGCCATCACCACTTCTGGCTCCCCACGGTAAAACCTCTGTCCTTTCCAGGGAGTGAATCTCACCACAGCTTCAGACAGAAGTTTTAATGGGCTTTAGCAGCCTTCGAGAAAAAGTGCTTGAAGGACAAAATAAATCATCTCTCTTCCTGGGCTGTCATAAAATCCCCCTTCCCCTTAATATTCTTCCTGTATCACTTTCTACTTCTGCCACTTTCTCTCTTTCAGAGCTTAGACTTCACTTGAAAGAGCAGATCTAACCCACAGGGAGTAAAGAAGACACCCCCCCCCCCCCCAAGTTTCCATTACTTAGGTCCAGGATTTGGGAGAGCAGAAAAGCACCTGAAGTCTAATCAACAAACTCATCTTTCTCAATGCAGTGAGGAAACTGCTGTGGCAGCTCTCCGTGACAAACATCTAGGGAAACCAGCTCCACCTCTTAACACTCTCTGCTGCATTGGTGGGACACTCTGGGGGCTATTTTGAAGTGGCTTTGGCAAAGGTTTTAGTCTTCTATGATGGGGGAACTCCTCAGGCAGCACAGGGGCAGCACAGACAGCTGTGTAACAGAGCTCTGCACAGGTCATCGCCAGGACAAGTCCTTGGAAGGATCCATCTGGGCTGTTCCTACACCTCAAGTACTGCAAGGCATAGGGAAATCTGTGGATAAACAGTGCAGTCCACGTCATCCTGTAAGACAGACAAGAATAAGGCGGCAAAGCCACCTCTGCATCCCAGCTTTCCTGCCAGCACCAACAACAGAGCTAAACTGGATCCCAAGTGTTGGCTCCTATTTCCAAACACTTTCTAACCATTGCAAAGAACAAGTGTTTAAGGGCTTGGCCGTATTTACACTTCTGCTTGTCTTTAATAAAAGCTGCATTTATAATGCATGATTAATTATTTTGCAGAAGTCTCTCTTTTATGGGAACCTGTGAAATGTAAGTGATTTTTTAATACCACCTCACAGACAGCACTCCTTCTTCCCACCCCCATTACCATTAATCCATGTTGTAGAAAGATGTAACATTTGTCACTGTTTTATTATGAAGTGCAATGTTGCAAGTTATTTATGAGCTTGCTATTTATTGAAGCATTTGCTGGTAGTTTTAGCACTTCTACTCTGGGGTGAGAATCAGCCACTTTTTACCCACTGCCTGGCAGAACCTTCTGTTGTTTAACCACTTCACTCCCACTCTCTGGCCATGCCCGCAGAGCACGTCGCACAGGGATGTGTTTCAGGGCATTGTCTCATCCTTGTCCCTTCCAAGGGGCCAGAGGAGGAAGCTCAATTACCTCATGTTCTCTGTAGGTGGAAGGTGATGTTTGGAAAGGACTCCAAGGCAACAGGCAGAACCAAGCGAGGAATGGAGATGTGAATGGAAGACTTGAATTCTGAGCACTGGAAAGATGGCAGTCGAGGGCCCCAGAGCACAGGTGTGAAGTTACTGGCTAGATCACAGATCAAGCCAGCCCACTGTTCACTGCCTAATAACAGGTAACCAAGAAGCAGCGTTGGAACTGGATTAGGGCAAAGCAGCATTAGGACAAACATGGAGCAACCCTTCCCCAGGGTATTACCTCTACTCCCAGCGACCTGCCACACAGAAACTTTCTCAGAGAGATCTTTATTCCTTGACTGTGTCCAATCCCTCCTCAAACCCACAGAGGCTTTTTTTTGCATGATAATATCCTGACAGCAAGGAGTACCACAGCTTAGATGACACAGTGCCTAAGAAGTATTGCCTTTTGCTTGACCCTGCCATCGCCTCTTTTCAATTGATGCTTCCCTGTGTACCTGAAGCATCCTCTGCACCACATGTCCAACAGGACAACCCCTGTCTCTGTTGCACTTCAAGCCTGAAAGGAAAAATCTGGCAGATATGCCAAACAGATGGAGAGAACGGAGGTAACGGCAGGATGATTACGTGAGGAGGGTAATAAACAGCGGTCAAGAAAAGCACCTGGGGGCCCCAGCAGTCCCGCCACCCAGAGAACCACAGTCGCCAAGCCCGTGCTCTGATCTGCCTTACGCCTAACTGCAAGAGAGCCCCTAAAGCCCACTGAGCCACACCACACATTCCTAGCTGGGATCTCTCTCTGCGCAGAAGAGCAGGAGGGTGGGAGATCTTAACTGGTTTGTAGAGATCAGCTCCCAGCAGAAGGGCAGTGTCAGTCAACACTGCAGAGGCCCTGGCCAATGTGCTGTGTTCACGTGTGTGACCAGCAGCAGTACAACAGGGAGGGAAGCAAATTTACGGCATAAATCTGGAGTAAAATTGCTCTACAGAAGGTTGGCCCCATGGTTGAAAGTATGCTGAGAATCTAACCAGCTGTGAACACAATGCGGTGTGGGCTTCCCTTGGTTAAAGTGGCTGGGCTCTGTGTTTCAGCTACTGCCCTTCAAAAATTCAGGGTGGCTTGATTTGCCCCAAGTGAACCTGTTCGTATGAAGTGATCATAACCTCTGATGCCCGAGTGCAATATCCTGAGCATCTACCCTGGCCCAGCCAGTCCCCTGAGAGCAGACGTGAGAACAACCACAAACTTCCTGCTGAGACCTTGTGAAAATCTGTCTTCTCTGAACACTCTGCTGCCTTTCTGCCACCCATTTGACATTAGCACTCGAGGATTAACACTTTCAGAAACTGGCCATACAGTGAAATTAAGAGCAACAGTGGTCATCGCTTCCGAACAGCCCCAAGTGTGCACTACTGCAGCCAGAGCAGCCCGTCCTAGAGCAGTTGCTGCTTTTTTCCTCTCTATTACATACAGACGTAACAGGGAAGAGAGAAGAGGAGCCAGGGTGCAGTGCTACAGCTGTCCATGAAGGAGCAGAAACGAACCTCCTCTGCTTAAAGGTGCGGAAAATGAAATACATTGACGTGTTACACTGGGGTGTAGCCATGCAAGCTGTGGAAACATAACCCATTGATTCCCATGCATTATCCAAGCCACACCAACCATCTACAGAAATACTCCCAGTCTATGGCAAACACAGAACAAACTCATGCTACTCCACAATGAACAGAAGAAACTCATCAAGGCTCGGATGGCCAAGCAAACTGGGTAAGCAAAGGGAGCCCAGGCCTAGGATTAGATGCTGAGACGGCTGGTACCTCGCTGACAGGTGAAGATCTGGAGCTGCCAGTCACACTGCTGACTGTGGGTAGCCAGAGGGATTTGAGATTACACTCCACAGAAAGCAGAATATTGCCCTTTTGGAGCCCAGTGAGAAAGATTCTTTTACGCTGGCTTTTTATCAACTGCAGCTACCTAAGTAGCTGGTTTTCAGCACCTGAAACATCTCGCTGAAAACTGTTTACAACACTTAGCACTCTGTGGAGATCGCTGGCTAAAATGAAAGCCCAGGTTTTATTGAAAAGAGCAGACGCTTTGCAGGCACGGGTTTATTTCACTCTAACACCAGGCGCTCCCTGGTGCTAGCAGGATCCAGAGGTGCTGTACTGGTACGCAGTTTGCTCCAGGTAGAGAGTTTGAAAGGTGTAAATTAGAGGGCCACAAAGTCTATTCGAAAGCTGTAGCAGCCATCAGCAGGAGGATCTCAATGCATTCCCTCTCATTCTATACATCTGTGTTCTCATCCCGCTGTGTCTGTGAGTGCTTCTGTTGTGTTAGTGATATTTCCCTACAACACCTTTTCAGATGGAAGATTTTCTCCCATCAAAACAAGCCAACTAGATTTTGCTAAAATCCCCTGCTTTAAGAGAAGTCTGCTGATTGGAAGCATTTTGTAAAAATCAAAACAAATCTGGGAACTTTGAGCTCTGGCTTCATGCTATCTTTCATTATAAATAATTGGGGGGGGAAGGACCCACACGCCTACTGCACTTTTTAGAGCAAAGCACAGTCACCTGTAGTTTCTGAACAGTAAATGCTTTGAAATGCTGCGGCAGTGCATTTGGATACAGCTCGCTGACTGTTGAAAAGAGGCAGAAAACCACTCCAAGTCTTTTAACTAGCTTTTAGCAGACCTGTTCCCACCTGATCCAGTTGGCTCCTAAACACCATTCCGAGGGTCAAGTGATATAAAACCTTCACTCGCTGGCATTTTATCCCGCGCCACACAACAGGCCTGATCCTCCTGATGTGAAGTCAGAGTAATTTCAGAGTCACGACAGCTAGTACAGATCTACTGAGGCATGAATCAAGAGAGGAGATGTTTGACTCGGATTCTTTGGTTGCGTGGTCTCCAACCGGGGTTCCGTCAAGCAGGTTTTCCACGGTGAGAGTAAGGAGCAGTTTCTCTGCATCAAAAGGTGGGTGTCAGTGCTGTTTCCACTCTTCCAAGCCAGCCACTTTTTCTTTCACACAGCACCTCAGTTTCCCTCTCTCCAAATTACAGCTCACAAACCTTAACTGTTAAGCACCACTGCAGCTCCCTGGTGTGCCTGAGGACTGGAGCCAAACCAGAAGCTCCAGGGCCCCTTTCCCCATTTCTCCGGAGAGCCAAAGTGAGGAGGCACAGCAGGATGCTGAGCAGATTGCCGTGCGTTGTTAGAGCTTCTGTGAGTTTTCTCTTCTAGCCAAGGACAAACTGGGTTGTCAGGAGCTGGTCGGAGTGGGGTGATGGGGTGAACAGCTTTGATAGGAACAAACAGGATAATGAACCCACCTTAATGCCTACACAGGAACACAGTCTGACCGTATCTATCTATATGCAAATTGTGGTGCCTTCTTGCTCCTCTTCAAGGGTTGTGAGCTGGCCATAATGTGCCTGACAACAGCTGCATTCCACCATATGCTGTCAGGAGCTTCTCTCTGCTTTTTCAGTGACTTAGGCTGTATTTTAAAAAAAATATAAATCCCTTCTGATGAGAAAGTAGCTCCATTTGGCTGCCACCTGTTACAGAATCACGAGAGCCCTGTGAAACTTTCAGACACAAGCTCCCGCGCTCTGTCAGCAGTGTTTGCCTCCTTGTTCTTTGTCATCAGGCTGTATTGGCATGGAAACCAGCCTCTGGTGCTGAGGAATCCATCTGTCCCTGCTGTTCCCTCCTCACTTGAAGTCAGGCGGTCCTATTTAGAGTGTTTTGGGTGCCTGTGAGTTGAAAGGACCTGAAAAGTTAGAGACTGGGGGAAAAATGAAGTAAAATTGAAAAGCTGATGTTCTTTCCTCACACAGCAAAATCAGGATGGTTCCCTGCAGAAGGAAGCCTCAGGTATCCCAAAAGCTCTCTCATGCTACTTTTCTTTCCAAAATTAGGTGAAATAGAGCAGGAACTTGTCAGGATCTGCCCATACAAACTACTGCATATTCCAAGGTTTGTGGAAACCAATAGGTTCGTATAGGCACAGGCACGGGCATAGCAACCCCCAGTAAATCTACACAGCTCCCTTGTCCACCATCTCTTCCCAATTACTTTGAAACTACTCCAGATCCTACTGAGGACCAGTTACCTTGTCCCAAATGCCACCAGCAGGGTAATCATGCTTGCTCCTCTCTCAACCAGTCTGCAGTTAGATGAAGCTTGAATGAACTTCCAAATCTGAGGCATTCTGCTCCTCCACATCTGACATTAGTCTTATACTCTGGCCTGCAGCTTTCAGGGGCACAAAGTAAAGAGAAAGGGTACTTGTATTTTTGGAGGAAGAAAATGAACATCATGTTTTTATGCAAATAGTCTTAAACTCTGGGTAGGGGCAAGAGACAATATGGGGGAAAAATACATTTAAAAACATTTCTGCTTCTTTTCTGCTTTATGTTTTCAGTATGGCTTTAGTGGCTCTTCAAAGATGTGCTACAAAGCTTATAATAAAAGCCAGAATGAAAGGCGGAATCCTCTTTAAGATCCTAAATCAGTCTTGCAATACGTGTCTAGGCTCGCACATTACTAATACATTAACTTGTTAGAAGTGAGATACTGTAGCACCCAGTAATCCCTTTCAGCTTCTGCTAAATTCCCTGTCAAGGAGGCAGTGTGTTTCTGTTTAGATGGGAAGCAGCAACATTAACAATGACCCTGTCCAGAGAACATTTAATAGGCAAGTAGATCACTCCAAGTACTTTCCATTTCAGCCTCTAATTCATTTTGCAGTCCTCTCCACCACTCGACGAGCTTTGAGAGTATAATTGCTTTGCATCCCACAACTGCTGTACTCGGTGAACAAAATATGCAGGAATTTGGTCCTAGTGCTGGGAGCAATGTGCTGGTTTTGGCATTGATCCCACCAAATCTAGGGTTATGCTTTTACAGCAATATCCATTCCATCTTCACTGAGCAGTAGTAATTTCCTCAGGTCACAACTACGCAGGAATTCAATTTTCAGTGCTGCTGCCTTTCAAAAGTGTGAGTCCAGGTAAACTTTTATCAGCAGTGCCAAGCATATTCTCCTATGCTTTGCAGGTTTGAGATGTATGATAGTTTCTAGTTTGCTTCCAGGCCTAAATGTGGCACCTACAGATTGTCCACTGAGAAAAGATAACAAGCAGTGTCTAAATGAAGTGCGGCAGTGTTTTTTTTCTTAGAAAGACCGAACATTTCTCAGTCTCAAGCAGTGGCTGTACCATATCTATTTTCAGTGGAGATGCTGAATCCTTTGCTGGGGAATGCCAAGGGCAAAACAACAGGTCACTGCAATACCACCTGGTTTGTCTGGAGCTACAGAAAGAAACTGGTTTTGAACTCACATCCCCCGAGAATCCAGCTCTGTACCTGGCTTGCCCACTTCCCACTCAACCACAGGCAAACCTCTTCATCTCACGAGCTCCGGTTACCCAGCTGCGAAGCAAGGATAAGAAGAGCTTTGTTCATCAAGGCCCCTCTTTGACTTTCCTGCAAGCCCTGGGAGGCACAGCCTCTTGCTCTTGCCACGTATGTAGAATAGGTTTGTTTTGTTTTTTTTCAAGTAATCACCAAATGCACCCCATGAATCCATGAACCTCAAAGACTTAAGAGAGGTACCTGGATATACAACAGAGCAAGTGTGTTGCTCTCCTGTGTTGCCTATTGCCTTTGGCTGCAGATTCAGCTTCTCAGCTACACAATGCTGCGAGCAACTGCCCCAGCAGTCCCAAACCTCAGGAACCTCAGGCAGGCTGCAGCTAAATTTAGATCCTCTCTTCCACGCTTCAGCTGGGATTTTCACAGATTGATTTTCTTTCTCCAGTTCAGTCAAGGCTGCTCAGAGGGATCCCTTGTTTCTCTAGTTAGCTATTACCCTCCTGCAGGGAGAAGGGGCCCTGTTTGCACTAGAAACACCAGACAAGCTGTTCTGAGCAAAATGGTGAATGCCGAGCCCCTTCATCAAAGTATCACAGCTAGAAACACCCCTGCGTGACAGTGACTACGAGGAACCACGTGAGGCTGTCACTTCCGCAGCTGCCGCTGCGACAGCCTCCACACCCAGCAAGGGGGAGGGCCCGAAAGAGCAGAAACCCTGACCCAGCAATGGGAGAACTCTTCAGATGCTCTGGGGCACTCTGGACAATGTCCTGCTGTGTCCCCTCCTCAAGGGCACACAAGCCATTTGTAACCCCCACGCATGCGCAACCCCGTCCACTCCTCGAGGTTCGCCTGCAGCATCGCTTTCTGTAGGACTCAAAACTATCAAACCAAAGACTTGGCCCTTGCCAGATCAAAAACCCTCAATGAAACCCAAACATCTTTGCCCTGAGGCCACTTGATGTTTGCTTTAACTGCATCCCTCCATTAAGGATGAGACGATTTAAGCCAGAATGTCTGGTTTGCATTGAGATTAATAGCAGTTGGTTGGCCATTCTCCTTGGGTATTAACAGCAGAGCTTTTTCCTGGTGATTTCTCATTGCTCCTAACAAGATGAAGGACTCCAGTTTCTGCAAGCAGAAAACTAAGTTTGACTATTACCAGCAATTAAGTGGTCACAAAGAAGAAAAGATAACCCTGCATCACTGTTAAGCAGCCAGATACCAATTAGACGCATCGCTTTTCAGGATCTCCATGCGCATCACTTTACCAAGGTTTCAACCTGAGCTGTGAAACAACATTTCAAAGACAATTAAAGCATCATAAGCACTCATGTGTGAATATTCCTGAATGCAGCCACTAAATAGGAAGCAATGACAGATCAGCAAAGGAAGAATCATAGTTTAATCTAACCATTGATGCGTGTTTATTAACTAAATGATTACCCCAATTGAGAACTAGCCACTTGTCACAGACTTAGAACCATATCACAGCTTTTTCCATGTTGAATCCAAGGCTCAGTGGAGATAGTGTTCAACAGGTCTACAGGGCAGTGAAAATGAGATATGCCTGAGCACCCCTGATGCTGCTGGGCCAACTAAATGATCTGGATGGAAGGCCACTGGCATATACTGGAAACTGGGCAGTAAACCAAGGAGTCATTGCAAAATACATGGTTAATATCAAAGCACAGAAGTGGAAAAGCTTCATCCAGCCCCACGATTGCTGTAAAACAGACAGCATTTTAAAAAGTACTCTCTGGAAGAAGAGTGTCTGTTCCTGAGAGAAGACTAAGGGAGCCAAAGTCGCATGGGTTGCTGGTGACAAGTTCAGGTCTCTCAGGCAGAGAAGGCAGAGCAAGGCAGGAACCAGTGGGTGGAAGCTGAGTGCATTCACTCTGCGAAACAGAGAAGAATGTTACCCAGTCAAGGTTATCATCATCATGAACTAATTTTGCTGTTCCCTGCAGTCTTTATATCAAGACTGGACACCCCTGTAAAAGAGATGCAGCTGCCAGGGTGACATTTCATGCTGCTGCAGGAGGCTTGGCCAGCTCAGCAGCCCCAAAGCTCTCCTGCTGCTGGAGCACTGCCAGCTGGGCACAGTGCCAGGGCAGCCTCCCACTGCTCCCCAAACTCCTGACTGGAAGAGCTGCGAGCCCATAGCAGCATTCCAACATCTCTGAGCACTCTTACAGCCCTGGAGACCACCAAGGTGGCCTTCTTTGCCCTCAGACCTGTAAGCCAAAGGTCCTACTCGGTGATAGAGTTGATTAGCTTCATTTCATCTGTAACAAAGCCATAAGGAGAGGAGCACAGAAATTACTCCAGCAGCTCTGGATTCTGCTCTCCAATTGTGGCCATGAGCATAGGCCTGGGAGAGGATAAAGCGTAGTGCTTAACTTTATATTAAGTGGGTAAGGGCTGAAGAGGAGAGGGTGTAATCTCACATCCAAACACTGCAGTGACTGGGGAGGAATTTAACCGAAGAGAAAGGGCAGTGTTCACCTACCTTTCACCCTCCGCTAATACGCCCTGTCTTCCCAGACAACTAATTCTGTCCTCTCAGGGATAAGTCAACACCTTGCTCAGCTATTTTTTCTCCTCCTCGGCTGCCAGGCTAGATGCCTGTATTTGCAGATAGCTCCCCTGGCAGTCTGAAGCTCACTCAATTACTGAATCCTTAGGTCTTGGACTCCACCGCTTGTTTCTTCAGAGGGAACCCCATCGCTCCTCCCTCAGGGCCTCTGACCTGACACACATTTCTTCTACAGAAGCTCACTTCATTAACTGAGTGGTACCTAACTCTCACTTTATTGCTTCCGTCCTTGCTTCTCTGGGTTTCAGGTTTTCTAATGCTCAGGGTTTTATCAAAGCAGATACAGTCTGCAGTTGATGTTACTGCTGCAACAACACGGTCTGCTAATTGCCCAGACATCTGGAATTAAGCTTTTGATCTCAGACCTGTCCAACAGTGTCTCTGCACAAGGCAAAGTCATTACCTTTGTGTCATTGTCTTGACATTGGCCTGTGGCCTGAGAAAGGGGGGGCCCAGTTCTGACCTCTGTTGACACAGGAAAGGTAGAAGGGAGACACATCTCACTTGCATGAGTAACCACCCACCATGCCAGGCCAAATATTGTCATTGTTTTCATTAGAAGATTAATTTTTTGCTTGGAAAGAAAAGATTAAAGTGAGCTGCCTTTAGCACACAGACAGAGGAGGAAGAAAATTACATTCACTGTGTCATCAGCAATGGATTCACCCTGCCCACGTCCCAGTGCTATACCACTAACTCGTGGTGCTTGGACACAAACAGAACACCCTGGGATAACAGATGTCCCAGATAGCCTGAATCTGCAACATAGCTCATGGCACGACTCGATGGATTGCTTTCCATTCAGAATCGTCTCCCCAAAGGAAAATGGTTAAAATATAATATTCTGGGGAATTTTTTTCATTGAAAGAAAAAAAATAAGTGATTTATACTAGAGGTAAAAGTCTGGAGGGCACTGGTTCCTTCACCCAAGGCCCTGCTCAAGCACTGGTGCTGGTTAAGGCACTGTGGCTGCTCTACTTCCCATCAGTCCTGTATGTCCCAGTATGGCAGGTACCCAGAGCCACTTCTAGGCCACTCCAGCATGAGGAAGTCACTTTGGGTTTCATGTGTACTTCATTTATCCTGTCCAGCAAGTGGGCTGTGTACACAGTTAGCAAAATCCCTGTCTCCATCACCTACTTCAGAAAGATATAATACAGGCATGTAGAGGAACAGAAATGAGCTTCCCTGTGTTTAGCTTATAACTATCAGGGAGTGCTACCCGCTTATATATTCCCTTTGTTTCCCCTGTCTTGTCAATACAATGTCCCAGCAGCCACATGCTACCTACAAGGATGCTCCAAACCATAAGCTGATCTCATCCACCATGGCAAAGGTTGTTTAAGCCTCTGCTTCTTTTCCTAGTGGGAAAAAAAAAAAAAAGGTGATCTGTGCATTTATTCTAAGATAAAGAATGGGTCTTGTTGGTAGGTATGTCTGATGAGATCCAAGAGGCTCTCCCACCACTCAGGCAAGAAGGTGGAGAAGTTTGAATCAATCTTTTGGTCGTGGGGTATTTAATTGTAAATCCCATCTTATGACATGAGCTACAAGAAGATTCACTCCAAGGCCAGCGCCGCATGTGACACTGTGACCCTCAGCCTTAATGTGCACATTAACATACCCTGCGTGCCTTTCTTAAAGGCTACTAAGAATCAAAGGACATTTGAAACTGCTGTACAGAGAGAAACAGACATTTGCTGGTACGTGACTTCCAACGCGTTCTAATAATCACATAAATAGAGCTACAATCCACTCACCCTGACAGAGAGAAAAGGTGCAATTGTTTCAGAGTGCTCTCCCTGCTGACCCTTGCAGCTCCCATACGGTGACACCGCCACACGGCTCCTACAGCTGGCAGAGGGCTGCTGGGACAGTCAGCGACAGCCACCAACGGATCACCAAGCGCAAGCAAGGGACAGAGATCCAGGGATGAGACCCCCTCCAATGGCACGGTGCCGTCAGGGGATCGCCCTCTGAACTGGGTCCTCAGCCTGGCTACCTCTTAGGAAAACTGCAAGAAATTCAGACCTTCCTATGAGCTTCTAGGAAGTAGACTGACCGTGGTTTGCTTTTCTCTGGTCTCAGGTTTCCTTCTTGCTGCAGTCCCAGAGAGGAATGGAACTCTCTGCCTTACTAGAAAAGCGCACTTTGTCCTTTCCCCGGTGACTGCAGCAAGCACAGGGAAATGCAAAGCCCCAATAAACCTGCTGGGCAGCCTCAACCCAAGGCCAGGATGGGATGTCCAAGAGTCAGAGGCTGTTTTCCACAAAGGATGTTTCCCCCCATCAGTCTGGGGATAGGCAGGGTCGAACAGCACGACACGGGGAGAGGAGACACACACCCACACATTGAAAGTACAAAAAAGAACAGCAAGAGACAATCTGTGCTGGCAGGCAGACAGACAGACATCTGTACTGCAGTGTGAAATGGAAAAGTTAAATGCTAACACCTGCATCATTTGGACGCTGAGGGGACAGACACCTCAGTCTGTCTCATCAGAAGGTTTTTAAAAGCTACAATCTGCTTTGCAGGAGTATAAACTACAGACAGGGTGCCCCTATGGCACCGATTCCTCCGGTGCCAAAGGACCACAGCCATTTCTCAGGGGCTTCCTGGAAGTGTTGGGTGGGTTCTAGATACCACAGATGTGACCTCAGACAAAAGCAAGAGGGTCAGGACCGATGTGAACTTGAACTTGACTCAAATCACATGGGAAGTCAGCCTGGAAAGTAGAGGGAGAGACTGCTACAGAGCTGATGAACTCCAAGTAGCCTGTGTTGCTAAGGAGACACATTACCGCATCCCTTAGTTGGAAATTCCTAAGTGATGAAGGGCTCCATGCCCAGGAACATCACTTCAATACAGCTCAGCCCAAAGGGGATGAAGACACCAATAACCAAGGTCAGGCCATCATCTGTCAGGCTGGAGCACAATCTCCCAGCCAACTGGACACAGCACAGCAAACCTTCCGATGGCAAACCACGAACAGGAGTCTGTCACAGTCCCTCTGCTAGATGGCTTCGGAGCAGGACTGAGCGATATGACATCTTTCTCAGTGCTGAAGGTCATGAGTTCCATCCTCAGCCCCTTAGTTATCACACCTGGAGACAGGACAGAGATGATGGCAGAAGAGTTGAGAAAAGGGCAGCATTGCCCAGATGCTGGGGTTGTTTTATGTGACATTTCTACTGGCACAGCAAACTGTGGATGTGCAAGGCTTCCTCCACCTGCTTAGTGGCTGTACACGGCTGGTCATTAATGCTGCTGCCAGATCAGCTTCTCGGAGGATTTGCTTATCTCCTGCAATGGCTGCTTTGTGAAAGGCTGACAGCTTTTAGGATTGCTACTGGAGACTTCCAGGAAGAAGATGAAAAGTACAATAAGTCTGAGCTGTTTCCCTGTCTCTACACCAGCTTCAGTTCCCTGTTCAGAAGCAAGAGGCTATGGGTTGGTGGTAAACAGCCCCTCCAGTCTCCTTGGTGCTTCACAGGACAATTCTCCCAGGGGGTACATCTCAACTGTGACCAAAGCTGGACTCAGCGGCTCAGGCTGAAGACAACATGCCCTGTGTGGAAAACAGAAGCGATGGAGGACAGTGCCTCTGCAACCTCGAGGAAATGTAGCAAGGCTTGTCTCCTGCCTGACCCTTGGAGTGCAGCGGGCGTCTGGACTCTCAGCTGAGGGCCTGCTGGGACACGTTCCTGGTCTGCCACAGTGCCTGGCAGACAGGGGTAGGGGTCGGACCCCTCCTGGAGCTGTACAAACACAACAAACACAACTCTCCAAGCTGCTGGCCGCCAAACTCCAACTTACAACTTCACATGGGAGACTAGACTTCTGCCAAGTCTTCCAGGGCTTAGCTGGGACCGATGCTACAGATCACTCCCACTCCACCTCACACTGAGGTGATGATTCAATACACGCCGCACAGAGGCTTTGCCAGTCAAAGGATAGGAGGAGTTCATCCCTACCAGTTCCACCCCTCTCCCATATGCCTCATAGTCACTCATTTGCAAAAGCAAAGAAAATGGCAAACCCTTGGGCCACGGGAGGCTGCAAGGTGCTCTGGAACTTGCCAGTTTCTGGGCTGGGGAGGTTCCCCCATAAATGTCTTTTAAAGAAAGAGTTTAAATGAGGGAAAGTTCACTCAGCATTCACAAACTCCAGTATTTTTGTGCTACTGGTTCCTATTTTATCTATTATTTAAAGGAGAAGATCTACCTGGGGAAAAAAAGAAACCCTCTCTTCTGAACTCTTTCCAGAACTGACTCAGCAATTTAATTTTTACACTGGCCATTTTTTTGCTTCTCTTCTCTTTATTGCTAATTTTTCTTTTTAATTTTCCACTTTAAATCCTTATTTGTATGATAGGTCTGACCAGCCTTAAGCAGATTTTTCTTGTCTTTGACTTTTATCTCATTCACTCTTCACCCTTTCTTTTTTTTAATTAACAACCAGCTTTGAATTAGTTGACTGAAGCATTCCCTTCCCCGTCTTCCTCCCCTCCCAGAGAGGTCCTCCCACTCTAATCCTGCCGGACCCTTCTGCCATCTCAGCACATTGCCATCACAAGAACAAGCCTTCAGCATGGAAAAGTTCATCCAGATGTCAGTCACTGACTGACTACCAAGCAGATCCTCACAGCACACTGGTATCTTACGCTGGTCACTCCCAGAGAAATGCTGCTTTGGCTCCGAATCTGCCTGGGGCCTGTCCCAGAGAGGGTGGTAGTTGTGATGCATTTGAGTAAATCCCTTCAACATGCAACAAAAAAAGCACTTTATGCTTTTAAGCCATCTCCACTTCTGCAGGATCAGGCAGGATCAGACCCTCTATGCTTCGCAGAGGAACAATTTTCACAGAAGGTAGGAGCCTTTCTGTTCCCACTCCCTGTGCTGCCCTGGCACAGCCTTTTAGATGACTGGGAGGGAAGGAAAGAATCATTGTCAAGATGGCTCACTTGGCATTTGCTAAGATCCTAATGAGACCCAGTTTCAAACCTACTCTGACACGGCCTGAAGCGCTGCTGCAGAGACTGTTTGCAGAAGGAAGAGTGCAAATGCCTCCTGAAAAGAGATGCACGCTGAGATGCCAGTAGCTACCAGCCAAACTGGCACAAATCTGGGTAATGCTACTGATACCAAGTGAGCTGCTCCCTGTTCACATCAGAATGAGTCAGCTCATGATACGACTTTTAGATTTTCCAGGTAGTTACAGAAAAATGCAGAAAGAATCTATGTTGCTAATTGCTTTCTTTGTCTCTTTCTGGATTGCTGTGGGGACCCACTGGATCTTAGGGAAGGAGAGAACAAGAGGCTACATTGCTCATTTACCAGCTGAAGCATCAGTGATGTCCCTTCACTGCTGAAATAGCCTCTGTTTAGCAGTAATACAGTATTTTTCGGCTCCATTTAATGCTAGCTGGATCAGGCTTGCATTGAGGTCACAGAAATGACTGCAGTGTGGTGGAGAGGGAGATCCACGATGGCTGTAATTGTCTGTCTCGTGTACCTGTATCATCCTGGCCGCAGCAGCAGAGAAAGCCACACAAATTAAAACTGATCGTGTTTTCCTCAACGAGCTCTGTAATCCTACTGCTACTGCAGTGAGTCTATTACCACTAGAACAAAAAACATACAAGCCTGAAGAGAGTTGGGTCAGCCCACACGTCTGTGTAGCTCTCTCTGACAGCAGCCAACAACAGATACCTGGGAAAAGCACAAGAATTAATATCAAACACAAAATCTTTCCCCATAGCATCTCTCAAACTCCAAGCTTTGTGTCTCGGGGACATTCAGAGTTGGACAGCACTTCCAGGTACTTAGCACCCCTGAGCAGATCTCTCTTGCATTAGTCCATCCAGTGTCCCCTCAATACTGCATCTTGTTGCAGGATGCAACGAGAAGTTCCTCAGCTGAACGACCGCAGAAAGCACCAACCTCCTGTTGCTTCTTCTGATCCTGCCACCTACAAGGGAAAGCTTCACCTGGCACTTTCTAGTTCTTATGCTGGAAGCAGTGGCGCAAAACCAACCCCTGCCCATCCTCTGCAGGACTCTCATGACTCTGTGGACACATCTGAAATCAGTACTCTATCAGAAGAGTCAGCACAACCTGCTCACCCCTTGCACAGAGTACAGACTTCTGATTGCTTTTGTTACCCCCTCTGAAGCTCTCCCAGTTATCCTACATCCTTTATGGAATGGCAAGACCAGAAATGCACAATGCAGGTGGGCTGCCAAAATTAACTGACTTGCCAGTTGTTCCCACATCCCTGCTTTATCCTGTGATCATGTCTAGGGCAGTGCTACAGCTCCCAGTGTAACTTTCCTAAGAAAAGAAGGAATGAAAGTGGAAGATGTGTTTGATCTCTGCCACTTGCTGCTATTCAGGAAAAGGGGCTGGGCAAGATCTTCCGAAGCAAAGGCTAAAAAATCAATGCCCCAGACATAAAACAACTCCCTGCAATCCTGGGCCTGTCCCCAGCCTCCATTATTTCAGGGAGGAGAGAAGGAGGGAGAGAAGAAAGGATTAGCTATGCTCCACAGAGTAACCAGGGTGATCCAATTAGTGGTCTGCTCTATGAACGTGGCCACAGCTGAGAAGTGAAGCCAACTGAATCCTGTCATCGTTCCCCTTCCATAATGGATGCCAAGTGTGGACTCCAGCACAACTGCCCATCACTTAGCTTCCCACCAGGCACAACCAAGCATAAAATCCTGGCTAGGGGAATGGGAAGCACCATCATTCACCAAGGACCACAAGCGGCGAGAAGCAGATGGACAAATCCAAACCCTTGCCCTATTCCCTCTCCAGAGAAGGCAACTGTCCACACCCTGCCAGGAGGACATGCAACACCGGGGTGGAGCCGGCGCTTTGTCACCCACCTCCCCCACAGCCCCCCGCTGCCTCTGACCCACCCCCACGGTGCTTCAGGGAGAGATGGTGTCTGGCCAAACAGGGGCCCAGAATCAGCCATGTGGCACTCTCGGAGCCAGCCGCAGTTTTAACTAGTCTCTTTAGAAAGCACCTCCACTCGGGGCAGCCTCCACCTTTTTAATTTCTCAAAGGCTGATGCTAAGCAATTGTTTACTATCTCTGCAGCACTTGCTCCCCTTTATCTTGGAATCCCTGCTGTAATTCACTGACGGAGACGTCTTTTCTCTTTCTCTATTCCACCGTGTATGCACTTGAAAATGCTTTCATTGTAGGCAGAGATACTTGCTGCTAATTGATGCTTATTATTTCCTTTAAGCCTGTAATTGCTTTTTCTTGTCTAAATTTACTTCTTTCTCCCCCCTGCAACTGTTGCTAAAATTGCTTTGGTTTTCTCTTCTAATCAGCCCAAATCCTGGTGTTCAAAGATTATTTGAACATGTGCCAAAGGTTTTGCTGTTGCTTTGACATGTTGGCTTTTCACATCTGCGGAGTTTTCTTCAACTTCTTGAATATTTACAGGCAAATCGGGTGGCCTGCAACTGGTTAATCTCTCAACCATCTTAATGAGGGCAGATTTCAAGTGTCAGCTTCCATGCAGACTTTTGATTAGAAGGCTACAAAGGGGCCTTAGATTATCTCATTTATCTCTTACACAACACAGGATTTCTGAGTCGATTCTCCCAGCAGACAGTGAAATAAATGGAACAAGTGGAACAAAATGCAATTTTGTTTACAACTGAAAGAGCACCTGCTCTTCCTCATGAGCTCTCATTTCTTCCACAGGCCTTTACTGCACAGATCCGAGGGGGTTTCAAGCCCACCACTGCCTGGAGAACCACATTTGCCCTCACCGAGACCTTTCCAGAGGATCCTCTGGATTCTCACCATCACTCCACCTTCACCTGTGACAGGACCACAGTCTCATTTGGGGATTTCTTTCCCACCGGGAAGAAACCCAGTCAGCCAGGCAACACAACATGGACTTTGCCATCTCAGACTTCACATTGCTCTGGCAGCTGATCCAAGGCAACATGCAAATTGGATGCAAACCCCCACAGCTGGAGCTCCCCTTGACTGGGGAAGGCCTGTCCTGTTGGCTTTGCTCAGCACCGAGAAGCAAGGACTTGCTTCTACTTGGTGTAACTTGCCCTGGAGTCACAGGGAAGTGAATACCTGGCTTCTAGCTGTGTTGCTGAAGTCTTTCTTGAGAGGTCTTCTTGCTTCTCAGCTGCATCATGTCCCGTGATGTCATCGTGAGGCTGAGTGGCCTCAGGAGCAGCGGCTGGTACACCAGCTCTAGTACTGACCACTCGTGCCATTTTTAGAAAGCATCTGTGCCTTTGTTTTCTCTTCCCCTTCTGTTCAGCTCTGACTGCTCCAGCTACGCTTATCCTGATTTACTCCTTTAAAGCCTTGCAAAGACTAGGGCTTCCAGCTTCACTCCTTAGCATAGCTGTCATGTTCTATCTACCTGATATTTAGGGCTGACCTCAGCAGTTGCTGTTCTTCCCAGCCTGCTCAATTCCTTGTAGCCAGCACAAGAGCTACCCAGGTTGCCTGAACTGGATGGATACAAAGCAGAGATTTTGCAGCAATGAGTCTCTGCTCCTCATCTGGGCTTGCCTCCAGTAACTGAAGTTTAGAGGGAATGACGCAGAAGGGCCAGAAGGACAACTGGAGCTAATGAGCACAGAAAATCTTCCCACTGGGTTTACAGGAACAAGTAAGCTTTAAACTTCTCACACCAGGGAGCGGGGACAGGACTGAGCTCGGACCCATTCAGCTGTAGCAGAGGACTAGGTTTAGTATCGGAATGGCTTCTGGGAGTGCTCTAAATACTTCCATCCTAGAAACATCATCCATCATCCAACTTACGTCTGCACTGCGATCTGATAGCTGGTACAGCCCAGCCCAGCCAGGTCTCCACGGGAGAGAAGCAGGGGTAACCACGGACTTGTGAAGTACCAGGTGAGCAGCTGAACTGGTGCCAGTTTAGATGCTCATCCACAAGCAGAGACACCAAATAAATATCCCCTGCATCTCCAAGTACCAAGCCAGAACATGAAGGAACAAGAACAATTACTCTCAAACAGAAGCATTTACTGTTGGGAGTTTGTTGTGTTTCATTTTAAACAAGTTTCTTTTGCAGCTCTAGTGACCTGAGGAGCCAGGAATATGAACATTAACAAAAGAAACAAATAAATAACTGATTCCAATTACAGCTTTAATAAGCTGCAATGCACTAGAAGACCATGAGGATGCAACAGCAATTTCTAATTAAAACATGCAATTAATTATTAACCTAATTAAGTTCTAGTATTATTCCAGCGTGTTCAAATCAGAGTGTGCTCTCCAAGTGAATTCCGGATTATGATTCTTAATGCTTGGGGTGTTCTTCTGCCTGCCTGTTTCTAGTCTTATCAAGGGAAAAGGTAATTTTTCAGCCAGAAAAACTGTGCAGCTGATAGGAGGCCATCAGGAGCTGTTCTGATGGCTACATCACGCTCACCCTTCCTTAAAGGACTAAGGCTGGACGCTATTTTCTGAGTGATATCTTCACTAATTGCTCTCAGACACTTTTGTGAACTGCAGTCAACAGATCAAAATCCCTGCTAGTGGAAGAAGCCCATTCAGTCTGAAGCACCCATTGACCTTATCAGAAGACAGAGTCACGTGTTGGTCAGGGATATCAGCTCTTCCACACAGGAAAGTGTAACTGGTGAGACTCTATAGTCCACCCCTGCAACACCACAAAGCGGGAGTCCAAGGGATGAGCATGGCAAGAGAGATTACCGTAGGCATCACAGATACGTTGTGCATCTTTATGAGGTTCTTTGTTTCAGGAGATCTGTGGCCATTCACCACTGGACTGACCGTTCACCACTGGACTGAGGCAGGCACACATCCAGCATGGTTCATGCCAAGTGAGAACTTGCTACCTATCAGCTGCCTTTTCATGGCACAGAATGATGCCACCAACTGTAAACCAACCCAAACCCAGTAAGATACAAACACTAGGGGCAAGGAAGAGGCTTGGTCAAGTAACCAGCATATAAATCTGTGATTTAGATGCTCCCATGAAGCCCTACCCTCCCATGAAGCCCTACCCCTCCATGATGCCCAACAATAATTAGGATGTTTCCCCTTGGAGCATGAATCTGACAGCAGTCAAGTAGATTCTTCTGACATGTATAAAATGTGTGCAGAAAAATAAAAACTAGTGCCTCTGGGCTGCTAGAATAGAAAGCACCCTCAGGAGAGGCCTGAGGCACTGAAAGTTTGGAATCAGACATCAAGAGCTTCACATTTTATTGCAGGAGGGCAGATTCAGCCCCCATGGAAGCAAGTGCTTTCAAACTAACAGAGAGCATGGATCAAAGAATGCTTAGGAAAGGCTTAGGAAACCAAAGCTGATTTTTCAGCTCTCCCAAGTAATCTGGCTTCTCTCTGTGCTTTTGCTTTGAACTCAATGGAACAATAGTTTCCCTCCCTATGCACAAAGTATGGCACCTGGCAGCTTGGTCCTACCATAGCACAGAGGATATTAATAGAGGAGCTGCACTTCTGTATTTAGCTCCTATTTTGGATGAAGATGAAAATGAGCTGAGCTGTGAATCCAACTAACAATGGCCAAAAGCTCCCTGGGTGGAACACAGAGTGATGACAATCCCCAAAATGTCTGGAGAGATCTCCTGCCAGCTGAACAGCTTTTCTGCAAGAGAAAAGACAGATTTAGGGAAAAAGAGAAGCCTAAACAGGAAGAGAGGCTAGGAGTAAAGAAGCTGGAGAGGCAGCTGAGGGAGTCTTTCCTCCCCTCCTCTCTATAGCCTGCGAGAGACCAGCACTCAGGCCACTCAGGAGCAACACACAACAGTGGCCACTGCAGCTGCTTGTCTGGTCAAGGTCAGCTGGCATATTAATATTTGGAAGCTACCAAGAAGCCTGTCAGCACTATACACAGTGAAAAGCAGGGAGAAAGGAGGGGTGGACACTCAACGTGTCCTCCATCGATTACAGTTCAGCTCATCCTGCATCTCCGTCTTTGGAGCCCAGTAGTCACACGAGCTGCACAACTCTTGGAAATGTCTTCTGCTGAGTGTGTCTGAACTTAGGAGGCATAAATAAAGCTTTCCCCAGCATTTCCCAAATCCCTGAACTTTCTTCCATGCCCTGGGAGGGTCGTGCATTGTTCAGCCTCTTTCTCCAATAAAGACCTTCAACGTACAACAGATTGTATCACCTCCTTCAGAGAATTAGGTGCTTTGCAACTGTGCCGTGTGCACACATCGTATAGGTAGGATGCGATGTGTTCGCACTTTGTTGGGATAGAAAGTTGTAATGGACTTGGGAAGGCAGGTTTGAGTCCTGCTCCAATAATGAATCCATGTCTAGTTGGCAACCTTCCTCTCAGTCACTCTGTGCAGGGCGTAAAAAAATCCTTTATTTCCATGCTCAGTGGACACCCACACACTTCAAGAAGTAGAATGAAACAAGAAAGCTGCCCTTTGGGGTATTTAAGAGTATAGAGAAACTTCCCAGTTCCCAGGAGACAAGCCAGTAAGCAGCAGAGCAGCACAGAACTTTGCAGCATCTCTAACGCATTTTCCCCCTCCACTCCAGTCCTTTTCACTATGACCCATTTTCTTGCTTTCTTCTTCTCCGATTCCAAGTCGAAGCATTTCAACACCCTGCCCTTTGTGAATGCTGCGTGTCAGAAGATCTACAAGATGGCAAATCACGTTTTCTTCTGTCTAATCTCTGCAGGCAGCTGGACCACTTTCATCCGTAACTGGGTGCCCCTGGGATAGTGTCACAGCTACAGCAGAGCAGTGGGTGGGTACCAGATTGAGTAGGCACATGCGATGTATGATAGAGGAGCTGACCTAGACCTCACTGGACGTACACCTAAAAATAGGAAGAGATCAACCCACAGGAGTTGAATTTAGTACTGGGGGGGAATAAATAATCACTTTTCTTTGAAGCCAGCAAGCAAAAGTCAGACTCTGCCAAAGAAGATGCACGGAGAGCAAAGAGCAGAAGAGCAGAGGGATTTACACCAGAAGAGAGCTGGTATCAGCTGGTATCAGTGTCTGCGCCACGGTAATGGGTGTTTACATCAGGGCTACCTTTGGCTGGGAAATGGCACTTCAGTAGCAGCTGGTTTGTTTTGCTTGTTTGATTTAAACCCGTACATGGTCACCTCCACCTCTGCTGCCTGCCATTCTCATCTGTCAGCTGAGACAAATCCAGATATTTCAGCTGGTAAAAAGGGAAAACATAAAGCAAACTAGAGACTGGCTTAAACAAATATGTCTCTTAGATGCCTCAGATCTGCTCATATTTTGCTTTTTAAGATGTTTTTCTTATTTTAAAAACAAAGTTCTTCTTCCCCATCTTCTCTTGCCTCTACTACTCAACTACTCATAAACATGAGGGAAAAAAGCAGCTTTTCCTAACCCAAGCTGAGCGAGCATCTGCAGTCGCCAGTTCCCTTTGCACACGCCAAGGTCTGTGTGCGATTTCAGAGGGAAAGGGGAACTGGGAGGTGAGCAAGTGCTCAGAGCAGCACTAACATGTTCCGACACTCTTGCTTCTGTCTCCCATATGACAGTCTTGTTTTACACTGAGATTTAAACCACTCAGCCCTCCCCCCACACATGAAGGGACACAGGAGTGCATGGCTCCCAGGCTTTTCAAACAGCCCCAAGGTCCTGCATGGAAGCAGCTCGCCACAACCAGGGCATTTGGGACATGCCACATCCATCGAGGCAGGATGGGCTCAGAGGAAAGCAGTCCATATGTGCTGTGTGGGTGATGGAAACCAGGAAATGTGAGCTCTGCCAGGGAGCTCCTGCCTGGAGGATGAACCAAGGAGAAAAGGATGGGAATAAAGTGTGAGAGAGCAGATTTCCACATTGCCTTTCGCCCTTGGTACCTGCTCATCCTTCTTCTTTTTGCTCCTGAATAGGACTGAACAGCTCTGAAGGAAGCAGAAAGCGATCACAACCCACATGCATTAGAGCAAGAGGAACACATAAAACCAGGATAAATTCATTTTAACAACCCATATCACAGACCAGAGTTTCTTATTGCAAGTGCATAGGTACATGAAATAAAAGCCTTTCTTCATACCTGCGGGCTTCACCATCTAAACAATCCCTCTTGTTCTGAGTACAGTCTTCTTAAGATGGTTTAAACCCTGTTATTTGTGATGCACCATTATAATCCCTTTCTCTAACTCTGCATTATCGGCAGGGATTTGACGTCCGAGCAGGTAGTGCAGGTTTCAATGCCTTGCTGAGACATCTTGCTATTGCGTAAGAGCAGAGCGGCTGGGCTCAGGCTGCTCTCTGAGGAACCCAGGACAGGAGCCAGAGAGCTGGGACCACGTATGCTCCACAGGAGCAGCAGCCCCATGTGGATGGTGCCAATCCTTCCCGTGGCACCATGGTGTCACCACTCCTGGGAGACAGGTTGGGCCCAGACTTTCAAAAAGCCCTCTCTTTGGTTATTTATGAACAGTTTTTTTCCCAAAGAAAGACAACATCCCAGGAGGAAAATTGTTAATTTTTTCCCCCCAAAAATAAAGGAACTTAGCTAAAGCCAAGCAGCAAAAAAAAAAGGAAAGCAACCTGTGAAATTCTAAAAAGGTAGACAGATGTGGGAGGTCAGGATTTCTTCAGCAAGGATATTTACAGTGTAATCTGTGAGGCCCCTAAACATGAGACCTGTTCCCTATCCCTGTTCCCCCGGCACTGGAGCAAAAGCACTGAAAAGCTGCCCCACTGCTGGGGCAAAAGAGAAGAAGATAGGACAGTGTCTCAGCGCAGTGAGGAATGCAGGGAAAGTGGAGGAAGGGAACAGAGCTCAGCAGGCCACAGCTCCTTGCACTGCCCAACGCACCGGTAATTTTGAAAGCAGCAGCTCCCGAGATGGCTCCTAAACCAAGGAAGGGAGGCGTGAGCTCTCAGAGCAGACAAGGGCAGATACTGCAGCCACTTCCAGCTGTCAGGCAAGTCCTGGGGTAAAAGTGGGACTGATCCCACGCAGAAGCCTGCTGCAGCCTCCTCTGCAGTAAGCAGACAAGAAACCTGCTGAGAAACCTACCTGGGGCACAGCACCCACCCCTGAAGGGCACAGCACCCACCCCTGAAGGGTACAGCACCCACCCCTGAGGGGCACAGCACCCACCCCCTGGGAGGGCACAGCACCCACCCCCTGGGAGGGCCCTGCTCCAAAGAGAGACATGGGAAGAGGCACTGCAGGAACTGCTGCTGGCCAGTGCTCCTCTGCTGGTTCGCTTTTGTTTCACCCATAACAGAGCAGGCAATGAGGAAAGGTTTGCAAAGGCCAAACGCTTGGAGCCCAAGTTCCTTCCCTGGTACACAAAACTATTAATTTATTTCCATTTCTTGAAGAGCGCAGCCAGAGCCTCCACTGCTGAGCGTGACCAAGGAAGACACGGGCAGGGAGAGCTGTGGCCATCACACGCTGCTGCAGAGAAATAACGGAGACAGCAGCCTTAGAGGAAGAAGAAAGGGGCTTGAAGTACCTCCAAGGGGCTTTCTTGAGCTTCCCCACTTTGCATCCTCAGTAACAGGCCTCAGATGGTTTTGGACAAGCTCCTTCTTTGTGATGCCCAGTGAATCACACGTCTGTGCTGGCTCCAACTGCAGAGACAGTCACAGAGAAAAGAGAGAAAGGGCTGCAGGTTCCCTGCCCCCTGCCATCACAGCACTGCTTTGGTCAGCACAGAGGTGCTCTGGACTATGATGATGAAGCAGCAAGCAGTCAACCAGCTCTGCTCAGCCAGCAGCTGCACCAGGCTTTGGTCAGAGCATAGCATTTGGTCGGAGCATTTATAGCATTTATATACACACAGTCACTGTCAAAACGGGTGCTGTGGGCTCACGATGGGCACCAGATGACCAAACTCACAGCAAGGTATAGAACTTGACAAGGAATTTGCACCATGAGATGGAGACCGTGAAGGAAATCTGTGCTCAGGAGCAAGGCTGGAGCTCTCTCAGAGCACTGCAGCATCCGAGGTCTCACAGCCCTGCAGCGTCCACGCCTCACAGCTGAGCCTGAAGCGGGAAAGGAAGGAAGGACGGCTCCAAAAGGCAGCTCTGCGCATTCCTGTCCGTCCTGATTTGATTTGGAAACTTGTCAAAGTCACTAAGGGACAAACAGCAATACCGAGTCTACCTGTGCAATCAGACAGGTACCTGCCAGAGCTCAGAGAACAATACGTTGCTTCATGTTATTAGTTTTTTTCTTTAAATGAATGAAAATATTCAACACGCACAAGCCCAAAGCTTCCTTTGCAAACTAATGAAATGCTGAGCTCTCTGAGCCTTCAGAGACTGGTGTATACAATTAGAGTCACACTGTTGACAAAGATGTAGAAATAGGAGTTTCCCAAAGAAGCTGCAAATGCTGTGTTTGATTTTCCATTTATGATCTATTCTCAATTTATCTATATGCTTTGCTTGAAAGAACCTAACCAACATGCCACTGATTGTTTCTTGTTACCCCAGTCCTGTGATATGAGCGGATCTGACTTTGTAATCTCAGCACTGTTAATACTGATTAAAACCAAATTATTACATATTTATATCAACCCTGGCAGCAGAGTCTCCCTTGTCCTTCAGCATTAGCAAGTAAAACTCGGAAGCAGCTGATGCCCAGAAAAGCAGATGATGTCCCTGTGAAGTGGAAAGCAAAGAAGTCCCCTGGGAAGCGAGGTGAGAATTGCTGCTGAAGTCAGTGCTAGTTCAGGGTGGGCAGTGTCCGAACTTCTGCAGATCTTATCTGTGCCTGTAGCTCATGCCTCTCACAAGCTGTCTTTCCTTTGGCTGCTGTCATCGCCGTGACACAGCAGCACCACGCGCAGCGGATTACAGTAATTAAAAAGCCTGTCGCACTCCTTGCTTGAGTAGGTAGCGAGGCACAAGGGATGTTGTCACATATAATTCAGTCCGGAGGAAAGTGATTGCTGTCTGCAAAACTAATACAACAAGATGAAAGGTGCTTTGTACAAGATGGGGATTATCTCCTACTACCCAAATCCAGCACATTTTGTTCAAATCCCCAGACCTTCCCTTCTTAGCATATCCTGGGCTATTTACATTATGTTTAGGAGAAGAAAAAGTTCTCGGGAAAGCCAAATAAAATCCAAACTCTGCTGTAACTCCAAGACTTAGAAAAGTAAGAAGCCGTAGTTTCAGTGTGACCTGGCCTTGGTCACAGCTCTGCTGTGCTAGGTGCTGTAAAAATGTGGAGTAAGTCATCCCTTGCCTCAATGACATGGATGTCTCTTAAGCCTTCTAATCCTCCCTTTGAGGAGACACGGTGCAGCCTGACAGGACTTTAAAGTCCCACAGAGGGGTCTAGCCAGTGAGGATAAGGGAAAGGCCAAAACAGCTCCTATAAAGTATTTTATTACTGGGAAAATAGTGCAAAATTGTTTTGTTGAACTGGTTACAAAACAAACCTGGTATTCAAAGAGTAAGACTGTTGGGAGCTGTTTTAATCACTATTTTTCCAACATAAAAAGAGTCGAGCAAAACATCCAGTCAAAGAGATTCCTACAGAAAAGGGTCACTTTTGAAGAACTGTCACCATTGTGAAATTCAACATGCCCTGGGAAGTCACTATCTCCTGTGAATTCTTCATCGACAAGGTAAGAGTCAGAGCTAACGGAAAGGTAAGAACGGAGGTTCCAAAAGAGTTACCCTTTCTTCCACTGAGTTGTTTCTCTTTTTTTTTTTTTAATTATTATTTTAATGGATTTCACACATTTCAAATCTGGGAGCTGTTCTAATAACTTTTCCCCTACTCTATTCTGTTAAGTAGATAATTCTTCAAGCCAGTGATTCTTATAGTCCATGTACAGACTTTAGCACAACAGAATCACAATTTCCAACAGTGAATTAATGTTCTGGAAGTAATTAGAAAAAGTCTTGTTTTCTAAAATCCTGATTTAGGATTGCATGGTGCTACAGATATTTGAACTCCATCAAGAACAAACTCTGTATTTTATTCCTCAAAATAAAATAACCCAACAGGAATTTTGTCCAACACAAGGTCAATGACGTTTAGTACCAAAAAAAACAAAAACAAAATTACAAGAATGACAGAAATTTTGGGGTTGGAAGAGACATTTAAAACTCATCTGGTCCAACCCTCCTGCACTGAGCAGGGCCATCTGCAACTGGAGCTGGGTGCTCAGAGCCCCGGCCACCTCCCCTGCAATGGGGACACGGACGAGGCAGCCACCACCTCTCTGGGTAACCTGGGCCAGCCTCTCACCACCCTCAATGTAAAAATCTCTTCCTTCTCTCCAGTCTAAACCTCCCTCTTTTAGTTTAAAACCATCACCCCTTGTTCTGTCACAACAGGCCCTGCTAAAAAGGCTTCTCCCCATCTTTCCTGTAGGTCCCTTTCAGATACTAAAAGGCTGCAGAAAGGTCTTCCAGACTGAACACCCCCAACTCTCTTTGCGGCCTCCTCTGGACCCTCTCCAACAAGCCATCCAATGACACCAGTAACACAACCTAACGAAACCCAAGTGGCCTCAATTCTGTCCAAGGACACTGTTAGCCCACCACTTTCGGCAGCTGTGGAGAGAGAACTTAAAAGCGTAATGCAAAGACCTCCTGTTCCACATTTACTTCTGGCACATGTATAGACCTGTGCGGGACACTGCTCCTTCCACGCTCTACCACCTTGAAGCCTCTGGCTTCACCTCTCAGCGAGGGTCTTGCATCAATCGAAACACAACCTCTGCTCCCTGCTAGAAACCAAAGGCCTTGTGCTCAGGGTGGGACAAGAGATAGCCTTCAAGAAGGCTTTTATTTAACCAGGTCCTGTGAAGTGGCTGTTTCCTCAGGTTGATGGGGTGCTGAGGATACACATGAGCAAGATAGACGGTCAAGAACAAAGCCCTGGCTATTGGTAGAGAAATGGGAGATGAAAGGATTACTCTGTCTCCTAGTTCCCGGTTGTTGTCAGCTCGGTGCAGGGGCAGAGAGGTCGTTCAGACACCATTAGATAGTTCTTTTGCTCATTTCCAGTGATGCTGGCAGGTTTCCCAGCAAGCAGCACTCTGATGCAGTCACAACATCAGAAGCCAGAAGAAAGTGTAGTTCAAAAGCAAAAAAAAGAGCAGGGAAATTTAGTAGAAATGAAGAGGTCTGAGGACGTGCAGCATTATTAACTCCTGTTGTGCCCACTCCAGACAGAAGAGTCTTTGACACACGATCTCTAGCACCTCACTTGGTTGACTTGACAAATGGTTCTCTCCAGTTCTTACAGGGGAAGAAAAATAATAAAAAATCCCTACCCTTGGGTCACCCATCTAACTTATAGAAATCATTTATCATCTATCTGATAGTCTAAGCGTATCTGCATAGCAAGTTACACGCAACCAGAGAAGCTCTCTGTACTTCACAAATCCTTAGCACTGCATTTTTTAACAGAAAACATCAATCCCGAGTAGCCCAAAGGAACAATCCCTCTTTAATCACCCACCACACTGAGGACTAATTTCAGACAAAGGCTCGATGTTCCAAGTCACCTATACCATGTAATAATGCAGCTGATTCCTCAGTTCACAGGGAAAGGTTCAATCGCCTTTTCAAAGCTGGACTGAAGATCCCGCGTTAATTACTACGGGAAATTACATCTACAGTAATGCTCAGCAAGGCTTTACAATAAATGCTGTCTGATCTATTCCTGCTCAGCCTTGAACTCTTTGTGGAATATTTGTAAATGTAATGGGTATTCCATTTTCACCACTGCTCCTGAATAATTCATACGGTGGAAGATCCTTGCATGGCTCCGTGAATCAAGAGTTGGGGTATTTTGTTCTCTATAGTTAATGGATTAAACCACTTTTTTTCAGCTATGAAACCAGGTAATTTATCACCACAAAAAGAAGCATGGTTCATCCATCACTGGCTCAACCCAGAAACACATCTGTGAGTATGGATAGCAGAACATAACAACCAACAATTTTTAAATCATCCTATGTTGTCCGAAAATCCAATAAAGTTGCAAAGTGAAATGGTGAAGAACTGCCTCGGATCAGTCAAAATATTTGACTTCCTTTTTTTCAGGCATTTAATTCAAACTCAGCCTTCTTTTTTTTCCCATGAAACAGTACATTTGGAAACTTCATTTTGAAAAGAGAAAAAAGAAATAAATCAAAACTCCTTCCCATTCAGAAAATGTCATAACTGGGAGCTCCAGCACTTTGTAAGATATTCCTCCCCATCTCCCTTCCAAGCAAAACTGTCAAACTCAGTAAGATTCCTGAGCAATTTCTGTTTCATAAAAGTGACGTTTTTCAAGACAAAACTGTTGTGACCAAAAAAAATAAAAATCTAACCCAAACTTCAACAAACCTGAACAGCTCTGATTCAATTGTCTTTGACAAAAAGAGATGTCTCAAAGATGCAAACCCTTTCTTTGGGTGTCCCAGAACATCAGTATGACACATCCAGGTTGAGCACGTTAAGCTCCTCTTAGGTAACCACAAAGCAGACATGAAAACAACCTGAACCCCAGAGGTCAGAGACACCTTCAAATATGCCAGAGCCGAGCAGAGACTTGCCTAGGCTGCAATTCTTACACCAACTACACCATTTTAACTGAGGAAATTCCTGGTTCCAGCCTTAAAACGTGGGGACAAGACTACGGACACATTGCCAGCCTCCCTCTCTGGAGGTGAGTACTGACCTCTCGGTTCCGCACCGATGCAGAACTGGGTGTTATAGCTCCTTCCATGGCTGTTGGTTCCTGTCGGCTCTCCTGCCGGTAGCTTTACCCCTCACAAGGCACTAACTCTCAGTTCCCACCTGGTCACTTCAATAAGAAGTACGGAGATGTGTCCAGCGACAGTTGCATTAGGTCTTTCAGATGCAGTGAATTCATTAGAGTAAAATTCAGAGCTGTCGCATATTGTTGGGAGTTTTGAAAAGACATGTTTCCAAAGCTTCCTTGGGGGGCACCGCCTCCCTTTTCCCAACATTAGCAAGAAATCTGCTCAATTCACATGCTAAAATGGCTCCTCCTGCCCCTCTGCCAAGAGAAAACGTCCATGAACTCACCTGGAGAGATCAAATAATTTTCTCTTTGGCTTATTCATCGTCACCAGACATAAAAAGATTCCTAGGCTCAAATGCTACTCAAGCTGGACACCCCCACAACCCCTGTACTGTAAAAGGCTTGTACAGCTGTAGCTCAGGGCACAGGCACAAATCCAGTCAGGATACGTACACTTGTACACCGCTCTCCTTTGGATGCAAGTTTATCATTCCGTTTGATCTGCAAGGCAGAGAAGAGTTCTGTGCTCTCCCAGAGCTAAGGTGATTCTGCAGGGATAACAGTGGTAAAAATAGTGAAAACAACCTCTTTTTTTTTTTTTCTTCAGCAAAGCAAATGATCAGATGATCACTGTTTGCTTTCAGAGGAAGAAAGGCTCATTTCCACCCAGTCACATGCCTGACCTTCATCCATCCAATGGCGTGATCTGGTCTGGGTTTTAAAAGCAATGCTGTGTGTGCTGGGGCAGGAGGGATGCTCGACCACTGAATCTCAGAGCGAGGGAGATCTGAAATGGCACGTCACAACAGGGGGCCTGTCAAGCCCAAAGGTGCTGCAGAGAACAGATTTTCCATGTCAAGCAGAAGAGGTCACCAGTATTCAGGTGCCTGTGAAGGAGCAGAACAGCTGCCCATTCCTGAATTCACAGGTTGGGTTGGGTTGACTTCCTTAACCAAATTCCAAGCCCTTCCCTTTGCACAAAAAATAAAAAAAAAAAAGGGCTTTTCATCCCACACAGCTTTGCCTACCAGAGGAAAATCTCCATGCAAATCCAAAGCCTGTGGAAAAGTCACCATATTTTGCCAGTGATAAACAGGATAATGCCTGCCCAGCAGAGACAAGAAACTTGCCAAGACAGATAGCTCCAGAAAATGGAGTGCTCTGCTCCAATTTAATTTAAAAGGTATTTGGGAGAATGATAAGTGCATCATGGAGCCCAGTGCTATCTGGGGTAGACATGGAGCTTCGCATGCTTTAAAAAGTACACAGACTGGCTTTTTCTGATTGATCTCAGTCATGCTCTGCTCTTTGAGGGCAGCTCAGTTCAATGCATGGCAGGACCGTGATTTATTGACACAGGTTTGAAATTCTGGGGCATAAAATGACTGAATGTAGAGAACAGGTTGCATGAAACAAGGAGGGAAGCAGCTGGGCATCCTTCCTCTGCCAGGCTCATTGGTTGTCTCCAGTTCCTCAATTCATCTCCCAGGAAGACAGACCTGTCAGCCCTGTCCCAGAGGGACCAAAGAGGGCTTACGGGTGGCTCCAGTCCAGAAACAGGAATGGCTCTTCACACCTGATACTGCTTCAGTCAGCAGGGCCCCAGGCAACATGGGGTGTACTGTGCTGACTGCCCCCTTTGCCCAACAGTTGTTTAGCAGGTGGAGGGAAGGTACTGTTTTTGTTTCCTTTTACTTATTTCCTGGTTTCCCTTCACACCATTTCACCTTTGCTGCTCTTTTTCTTCCAGGCAGGAACTTCAAAGTAGGCTGAAAATTGTCAGACCTGCCCCTGTTCCCCATCACTCACCCATCCAAACAGTCTTGGGCACCAGGTCACAGGCTGGCTGTTCACTGCAAACAGGCAGCCACTTGGCGAGTTCAGGCCCCAGGGTAAGTACCCTTCTGATCACAGAAAGGAAGAAAAGATCCTTCAGATGGTACAGTCTACCCCACTCCAAGCTCTTGCACCAAACCACTTTTGTTGCTGGAGCTGCACTCCCAAAGCGTATGGATAGGAACTTCTGTTGGACAAAGCCACCAGGACAGCATGAGAGCGCAGACCACAAACAGAAAGGGAAACTGAGGCATAGCTGAGCACAGCCTAGTAAACCACAGGCAAAATGAATAGCGAACTCCAATGTCCTACATTAACCGCAGCGGTATTTTCATAAAAGCCACTCTGCTTGGCTAGAAAGAAATTAAACCAGCGGTGGTTAAGATGATTGTTATGTTCTGCAGCCATGTTTGAGTCCAATAACTCAACCCAGCCCTTGCCAGGACAAAGTCCTTCTTCCTCCTGTGCAGAGGGTCCCTGTGGGGAGCCGGCCAAGTAACGCCAATCACACCACTATGGCTACAGATCGTTCTCATTTATTCCCCTACGCAGTTTGCTTGTATCGTCTCCTCAGCTGCCCATGGGTACATTCACTGCTTTGATTGGATAGCAGTTACAGGCACACATAGGAAGCTCTAAGCTAATTGGTTATATGCAGCTGGGTACATGTTCTGTACACACCTCTTTTGCAGTTAATACAGCTTGTTCACACTGCACTTTCTTGCTTGCTTAATGCTAGACTTCCTTCTTTTCTGCCTTTCAAAGTGACCTTAAGGACACTCAGGACTCATGCTAACTTAGCCAGGGTTGTCCAATCCTTCAAGGACATGTTCAACAAGGAATTCCCCTACACTCCTGGATCGAGGTGGAACCAGAGGATTAACTGGCTACACCAAGACACCAGGTTTGTTGCCTGACTCCTTGTTTGCAGGCAAAATTCAACCTTTCTGCCTTGCATTTTGACCACCACTTAGGACTTTGGCCTAGTATTTGCTCATCCAGAAAATACTTAAATATTATCAAAAGCTCTTCACTTACAAAAAAGCGAATTTTGGCTTTTGGTTTCAATTGCAGAACCATTAGTTACCCAGAGCAGCCGCAGGCAGGCTGTGGGATGGCCCCTCCAAATGCCTGCACCATGAGATTGCAGTTAAAGAAAAACCGCCAGGGCCAGAGGTGAGAATCTGAAACACTGAGAGTTTCCACCTCTAGGCAGTTCTGGCTGAACATCCACATCTGCTTTTCTCAGGAACCAGAAACTGAGAAGCTCTGAATAGAAAGGCAAGAGTTGACTTTGGAATCATGCAATTCCTTGTTTCTGATAATTATCCAAAAAGCGGTGACATAAATAAAAAAATGTTAAATCTGTCCTTTCCTTATTGCAAGATAAAGTAAAAATTGTAAGCGTCTCACTCTAATCAAAATAAAAGCATTTGTTTTGACACATTCCAGTTTAAAATGTTGCTGGAAGAAATCAAGTTACCATTCAATGTTTTGATTTTGACAAAAATGTTTCCCAAAAAAACCCCACAGTATTCCTACAGCTTTTTCTGCCAGCTCCCAGAGGGATCAGTCAAAGCTTCCCTGAAGCTCAGCGTCATTAGCAAGCTGTCACATAGCTGAGACCCTAACATTCATTTGACACATCAGATCACAGTTCTATCAGACCTGGCAAGCCTGCCAGTGCTGGATCTTCATGTCTAACTCTTGGATCAGAGTCCTTTAGGATTCACTTTCTTTTCTGATAAGAACGAGAGAAAGGAACTTAGCCTTGTTCATCCTCCCAGCCAAAACCACGGGTTCATCTGCTGTGCAGAAAGAGGAGTTTATGGAGGATCTCCTGGCATTCCCACAGTAGAAAAGCACAGTTGCATGCAGATATTCAAGCCTTCAAGTTGAGGGGAGAGCAGATGCATCCAAGACGTCAAAAAAAGAGCAGAAGAAAACATGTCACATTTTCTACATAAGCATCTAAAGAGATGGGCTCTTGAGCATCTAGAGGCACACACCTAAAGAGCCTCTGCCTGATAATGGCACATCCTGAAGATCCCAAGTAAAAGCTGCAAAGTGCAAAATATGCTGGTCTTGGCAGAGCAAAGGGTTGGAATTGACCCATCTGGCAGCTGACCTCGCTCTTCTTACAGAGCTGAGCTATTTTCAGATTGGCTGCTTAGATCACAAACCTCGCTGGCTATTGTCAATTTGAGTACAAAGATAATGACTTTCTGGGAAAAAGATTGTCCCTGCTCCAGGAAGCAAACCCAAGGCCTCCACAACACGACCCCATGAAACAAACATGTTCAGACAGCACTGATGCAACTCTGAGTCCAGGTGGTCACACAGAGCTATTGGTCCCCAGTTACACACAGGCAGTTTTGGGGGATGGCTTCTGTGCCTTTTTCAGACAGGCAATCTCACCAGTGCTTTGTGTGGATTTCTTGCTGCTCTCATGGTTGTTCCATGGAGCTTATCCGTATGTGGTGGAACTTCTCCCTATATCCAGCCCAGAACAGCATGCACCTTTTTCTGGCTTTTCCCTCCCTGGTGGGCACGAGGTCTTTTCCAAGTGACAGGGCTCTCACAGCGACCCCCAGGACATGCTAAAGGCAGAGCCTTCCAATTGCCACGAAGTGGCACAACTCCCATGGCACATTTGCCGTGCTCAGGAGCACTGGGAGTCCAGCTGGATCCCAAGAGCAATCCTATTGTTACTACTGTGATCCTCCCAAAAAAAGAGATCACATTCTCCTCAGGAAGTATATTAAGGGGCATAGTGTCCTGTACCTGTGACTTCAGACTCCCTGCACTGACACTGCCCTCAGTGAACTGGAGAAATCTTGGCTTTTTAGAGTGTAGACTTCTGCACCCTCTCTGGGAACATTGCACCTTCTTGTGTCCCACACTCAGCTGAGACTGAAGTTATACAAAAAAGAGTCTCATCCCAGATCTGGCTGTGACTCTCTCTTTTCACGCAAGGACATTCACTGTTTTCTTTCACTCTGCCGAATCTTGTTCTCTCTGAAGAAAACATGGAGTAAAAAAGTAAAGGAATTGACATTCATCAGCCTATCCAGCAATGTTAAGACTCACGGTTGGATCACCCGGACCCTCTGGATCATCATAAACCATCAGGGTATTTCAGTCAAGTTTGCAAGATGCTTTATATCAGTCAGAAGAGACTTTCTAATCAATGGACACAGTTTAAAAAATTTGGATGGGGAAGCACGTCCGTAGGAACGTGAGCCCAAGCACAGATGTATAAAATTGTAGGTGATCAAAGGCAGTGCATCCAAGGCAGGATTAAAAGATGTTTAATACAGTTTTTCCCAATAAGCCTGAGAGATGAAAGAACTGCCACAAGGCCTTGCTGGAGGCTTAGAAATTGCTCTGTGAAATCAGCTGCAATTGGTAATTTAATGGAAACCTTGAGGGTGTTCTGAAGACTCTTTTCATAGCCTGTATAAGTGAACTTATCTTTACATTCCATGGACATCTACCTTCCACAGAGCTAAGACAGGTAAAGGTAAAACACCCCCCTGTTCCTACACGTCCTGCCTCGGAGCAGCTGGCTTCATGCACCAGCAAAGGTGGCTCCTCAGAGCTTGCTGGGAGAAGGTCACCATGCACAGTCCAGCAGGCTGAGCCTCACAGGACACTCCTGTCTCACCAGTGCCAGCCCTCAGCTGGCACAGCTGTGCAATAGGCAAGCCCAGCATCCTGGCTGAGATGCGGTCGCAACAACTGTGCCTGGGCAGCACAGAAACCAGCTGTGCTACAGGAGCCTCCCAGCAGGTCCCAGAGGACCTCCTCCTTCTTGGAAGTGCACACAGCTCCTGCACAACTTCCTCCAGTCTTCACTACAGGGAGAGCCCAAGGCAGGCAGGAGATCCCCTGGTTGACGGCGATGTGGGAAGTAAAAAGAAAATGACAGTCCTGATAAAGGACAGGAGAATGAATGGCTTTGTTTTTTTCTCTTTCCAACAAAAGAGGTCAGTCCTTTTTCATCTACTTGCAAGAATGGATTATTTACTGTTTGCTTGAAGAGTTCCTTGGGTAACAAGGGCTATAAACAAAGCGAACCTTCCACTTTGAAGTTTTACAGTGTTTAATATGCAAAGTGCTCTGTTTCTCATTGTAGTCTTTATTTCTAGATGGCATGACACTGTTATTCTGTGGCAACACACTCTTAGACAAAGTTGAATCTGCTGAAAAAATAGCACTGAATGTCCCTTTTACAGCAGAGCAACAAGCAGTGGGTGAGGGAAACTCCACTGCAGACAGCTCATCAGCCACTGCAAGACAAACTAAGATAAAAAAATGTTTGAAAAAGAATTAAAAGGAGGTTCAGTTAACAAAAACAAAAACATGTTATAAATCTCTGCTGTGTACAAGGCAGATAGCCAGAAATAGCTGCCACTGGGAGAGATCGGCAGCTGATATAAGTAATTGTGACTCATGGTGTAATGGGGATCCAGTTCAGGGGAACAAATCCCTATCAGTCGCTCAGACAAAGCCCATTACAACAAACCCCTCCGAAGGCACAGGCCTACACACCTCCAGGCATCTGGAAATACAGTGGTTGGGATAATACCTCTCGGGCAGCAAGCCCTTCATGCTAGTTCCCTGTCCAGTAACCTGCTGTGGACAGCTCTGGTTTGTCACCCGGGACTGAAGGATTTCTGCAGAGCTTCAGGACACTCTCTCAGACAGATGTCAGAAAAAAATCTCCATGCATCAGCTGTGCTCAGCTGCTGCTGAAACCCCTCTCCTAAGAGTCCCTCCTTGAGGGCCTCACACGGGGCCTTTTAGATGAATGTGACCCACACGTGCGTGCTGGGACTGGGAAACAAGTGTTCTCCAGCTTGCTCAGGACTATGCAAGCTCTGAGCAGAAATGTAGCTATATGCTTTCCCAGCTGTGAACCACAGCACCAGGCCTTTCCACCCACTTACACCTGCTAGCAATGGCACATAAGATTTTTGCCAGCTCTGTTTGGCCCTGCAAGCTCATCTAGACTAAATTTCTCCAGCACACGTTACAGAGCTGCCAGTGCTCACGTACCAGACATTCCCAGAGGACACGACCGCTCACACACCCCGCCGTCCTCGCTGCTGCCTGCCTGCAGTCACAGCCATGGCCAAGGCCAAGCCAACCACAGGGGAAGGGGACAAGAGGAATTATTTCATGAGCAGAAGTCCACTCGCAGCTGGAAGGCATCCCTGGAATGCCAGGTGAAGTGTTGACTATCTGGTACCTGTAAATCCTTCACCTTCCCTTCACTTTTAGGGTAGCTAGCGCCAGAGTAGACGCCAGCTCTTGGCACCCAGCACTTCCAGCCTCTGAAATTGCTTCCTGCCCTGTGCTGATGTTGAAGTCAATCCCAGAGGCAGAATAAGCCTAAGAAGTAAAGAATTATGAGGTAGAACAGGCAGGCCAGCAGCTGGGATACTGCACAGAAATGGCAGTCTCTCTGACACAGAGATGCTTTTCTTTCAACTGCTTTAATTTTTTTACCCCTCCATATAATTCTCTAATAATCATCCTATTAACAATGTTCCATTTGCCACACAACTTGGAATATTAATCCTATTAGTTGCTACTAATCCTCTGCAAAACAAAATAGAAATATTCACTTTATCATTTTCTCAGGGTTAAAAAAAAAAAAGGAGGGAAAGAGGTGGGGAAAAGAGAAGACAAAGATGCTTTCAGAGGTTTGCTGCTTTGTAAGTTAATTGAATGGAACTGGGTCTCCTGTGGTCTCCATACAGGATTCCATTATCACGTAATGGGGTGTCACATAGAGCCTGTTGATAAGAGACAGTCTGTCAGATTAAGCATTAAGTATCGTATTTGGAAACCATGCATTTTTCTACCCATTGGGCATCAAAACACAATATGCCATTTCTTTTTCCTTCCCCCAACACATTCTCCCTTTACTACACACTAATTAAAGAGCAGGGCGGAGATTGGTCTGTGCTGCCAAGCTCAAAACTTTGCTGAGTACAGAAAAAGAAATGAAGTGAGCATCCCAAAGAACAGAGGTCTTTCCTAGAGGCTTTCTTTTTTCCTCCCACTCCCTCTTGTGCTGCATTTTTTCATATTTCTGTGAAGAATTGCTAGCACTTTCCATTCTCCCCTGCTCCACAAGGTGAGACTGGCACCTACTGGAACCCACCTGGAAAGGCTGAGACTGAGAACAAAAAAAAACCTTTTCTCAGAGTAGTTTCATCTCCAGCTTCACATTATCCACCCCCCCCAACTTCATCAGACAAACAGCTCAACAGACAGAGCAGGAGACAGCACATGTTGGAGTAAGGATTTGACTCAGCTCCTGTTTTACAAAGGTCCTCAATTTTTCATCTGTTTTGTGGGAATTTGGGGTAACCATCATTAGTCACTTCATTTGTGACAGAGGGAACCACAGGGACAAGTCCTGGTAAAGCTCCCAAGGTTATATGGGTCTTTGAGATTATTCACTCTTCTCATATGTCTGAGTACCCACTGGAAGCAAGAGGAAACAGCCCTCCTGTTATATCATCTTCATTATTTTTGTCTCCCCTTCCCCCACATGCTTGAGGCTGGTACCGAGGATTTCCTCATGTGACGTGTTCACATGTCGGTCCATCCTTTGGGATTTAGGTTTAGACCCCACAATGCTGCTCTTCCATGCTTTTCCCCTAGCCAGAGGCTTATTCTCCTCAAAAGCTCCACTGGCCAACCTCAGTCGAGTGGCAGCTTGGCTTCATTCTGCCTCTGCCCCCCTCCCCTCTCTCCTTGCCAGCCCCAACCCTCCAGCCATAACAACAGGCTTGTTCCCACTCCAGACCTCCAAGACAGCACATACAGACCTCCAGCAAAGCCCAGCCACCCACAGCTGGTCTCCAAGCTTCTGTGAGCCCTGAAGATCACAATCTGACCACCCAAGAGAGCAGCTCTTTCAGAAAGCTCCCCTGCTAATTTTGCCCTTTATCGCACTGTATTTTACCATTAACTTCAGTACACAGAGCAACAAGCCTCCCAGCTCAGGGATCATCACACCAAAGTGTGATGATCAAGTGAAGGCCCATGAAACAAGGGAGAGGAAGAGCTACATGCCACAGCATGAGATGGCAAGACCAAGGGAGAACAAGGAAAGAAAAGCTGCAGAATAGAGCAAATCCAGCAGATTTTTGGCTGAATCAAGTGCAGTTGGAGGCTGGGAATATCTCATGGACCAGAGCTCCCTCGATTACAGGGCTGCAGCTTTCATCAAGGGCAAATCTTCTCTCTGTTTACACTCTGCGTACCCCCAAGGCTGCTAACCTGAGTCCACATGGCTCACTGTTCTAACAAAACTGTCCCACCCCAGGGCACCAGGCACCTTCTGATTAGCAAATCTCATCCTCCCTCTCAAACCTCCGGCCTGTCAGAGACATGGAGCTGACTCACGTCCTGGGACGAGAGTGTTTCACCTGCTCCTCTGTCCTCAGGAGCAGCATGGCCCTGTGTGGGGAACCTCCAGTTCAGGACGGCCTACCTGCTACGGGCTGCATAAAAGAACAGACGTTTGTTCAACAAGTGACAGCTCTGCAGAGCAGCCTCAGCAGCTCCGCGTGGGCAAGGTGGGCTGAGATGTTCTCCTCCACCCCCCCACTGATCTGATGTCAGCCGGGAAGGGACCAAGGCACACAGCACAGAGATGGTCAGCAGGCTGCCCTTGGGGGGGTGTCTGGGGGTGGCAGAGGGAAACAGAGACTCCTCTTCCCAACAGAGCTTCAAGACATCCTGCTGCCTTCAGGAGCATACTGGAGAACGACCAGGAATCAGATGTACACAGGAGAAAAGGGGCCCCATTACACTGATGGGAGCCTGAAAGGCCGTTTTGGCATCTGTGACATTCCTCTGGATTTTCAAAGGAGTAAAGTGGAGTAGACCACAGCTCGGCTGGCCTGGCTGATAGCACCTACAGCCACCGAGGGAACTGGGACAGAGAGAAGAGCTGGGTCCAGGGGAGTACGAAGGATTCAGCCACCAGCCAGCTCATTGTTTCAAAGCCTGGTTCTGAAATCAATAGAGGCGGAGAGCACGCAACAGACAGACTAAACCAGGTCTGTAATTTCCTGCAGTGCTGAGCTGCTAGGTTACTTTCTTTGGATTTTCCAAGAGGAATGGTTACTCGGTGTGGTGAGTTACTCCACTTTGTAGGCTCTGTTTCCCATTTTTCCCTTTCCCGATTGTCTCTCCAATTTTCTTTCCACACCTGGAGAGTAAAGAGGGCTATTCTGCTATTCCAGCCTCCCAGCACGGCCTCTGCTGCCTTACTGCTGTCAGTATGGGGCAAGAGGCGAGACTTTGCTGGTTTTGAGAGTGTAACTCACTCTCCAGCTTCATGGATGTCATTTCTTATCCCACCTCTGGCAGTTACACAGATACCTGAAGAGAAGCCAGCTCTACTGATGCTTCCAGGAACAGCTACATCCCAGCCACCACTAGGATTCCTGTGAGATCCCACAGCCTATGGATTCAGGCAGAGAGGACCAAATGCTGGATTATCTAATGTCTTGGACAAATGTCTTGGATTATCTACTCACCTGTGTTTGACAGCACACACTTAGGAGACCACCTCTAGGCAGCACGTATAAATAACAGCTGCTCTGAGGAGGCCTAAGATAGATTTGATGGGAGAGGGACATTCCCTTTCACAACCCACATTTGGGATTTACTGCTCCAAACAAGGTGCAGGCCCTCTCTTTTGTAAAAGATGATGTTTTATTCTCCTGAGAAAAGAAGACTTTCCAACCTGCTACCAGTTGTGACTCTCACTGCTCTAAAGACACCACTTTGTGTAGCTGGTGACAGAGCCAACTTGGACTTCTTTTAGGAAAGAAAACCACCTCCAGCATAGTTCAGGATTTGTACTGCCAGAAAACTGTGGCTGGCTAACTCCCTGCTACGAACGGCCTGGGAAAGAAAGATTTTGACCTCTTTCTTCTTGATCGGGTCAAGGGAATGTTTGCTCTGGTGAGGGATGGTTGCTCTAACTCCTGCCTACTCGTTTAATCAGTGTGAACAGACTGAAGGATGAGCACGCTCAAAAGAGAAAGCAGCAGGCACTGGTGGAAATCCCAGAGGCTCTGCAGAGCAAGGAGGTGTGAAGGGGAGATGTTGGCATGGGAGCGAGGCACTAGGGGTATAGTTCTGATACAAGGGACCACAGGCAAGGAACCTGGGGCTTTTTCTTGGAGGAGAGCTGAAAAACTAAAATCACCTCTGCTAGTTGTGCCATTTCAGAGGCTGAAACCATGCTGCAATGAAAGAACAACCCCTAGAGCAGCATAAACCACAGCACATGCCACATCCTGCCTGCCATAAATAAATAGGGGCATTCAGGCATGGAGGAGAAAGGGGGGGGTCCAACCATGCCCAAAGCTACTTTTGCAGTCTCACAACATGAAAGCCAAATCAATCTGCTCTTAAGGGAGACTCCCATCCATCAACAGCCAACACACGCAGAGAGTTCAAGGCCAGAATAGACTATGTGGTCTGTTCTGCTGCCTCAGAAAGGGTGGCCAGTAAAACTTGTATTTCCTGACTTCGATATCATGCCCCAAAATCAAAAGCACCCAAACTGTACCCCTCAGCTCAGCAGCAGCCCTGTGTCCACAGGCCCATGAAGCCATTAGAGCATTTTCCAAGCCAAAGCTGGCAGTGTGGTATAGGGGCTCCCCACATGCTCCTTGGAGCTGGCACTAACCTCAGGCCCCCAGCCTGAGGGAGAGGGAGTCAGCCAAACTATCTCTGGGCACAGAGGAGCAGTGTTGTGTAGCCAACGAGGTGGAAACAGGAGAGGCCAAAATCACTCTACAGCATATCTGAGCCCTTGCACAGCCAGCACCAAGGCAGGTCCACGGCCACTGAAGCCGGGAAGCTGCACGAGTGAACACATCCAGGTTTCACTGCCAGTGAGCAGCCTGCTCTGAAAGAAGAGGGACGCATTGTGAACCAAGTCCAGCCCTGCCTGTCTACTTCTGATGTAGCAGGAGTACCCTCTAGTGGGAGAATAGCTTGGGGAAAGCCTTTCAAATCTTCACATACACCCACAAATGCAGGATTTTAGATCTCAGAAAAACACGCACCGAGAGTGAGCGTACAACAGAAACAGAACGGGCATGAAAACAGAGGGAAGTGTAGTATCATGGGGAAATAAAGGCAGAAAGGCTGACTACCACTTCCTGTGTTAGGTTTACTTTTCCAAGAAAGCTATCTCAAACATAGGTAAACCTGCTATTTCCGTGCAAGGAGAGTGCTGGGCTGGAAAGCAGACAGAAGTCTACTCATATTCATGAAGCCAGGCCAAGACTGTTCAAATACCCACAGGCGGCAGAAAAACCTGCGGCTGTGTCTTAATCCTGCTTGCTGCTGGAAAGCTTCTGGGTGTGGAAGTAGTCTCTGTACTCATGGCAGAAGCCCAACACATTTCCTGAGAACATCAGAGCTGCTGAAGCCATATTGCTTTGGCTCATGGATGAAAGATTTTGCTGTTAGAGGGGGAAGTCAGAAACTGCTGCACTGGACATAAAGGATGCAGAGGATGCTGTAAACTGTATAGAGATGGGATCAATATGCTCTCCCCAGTGGCCCACTCCAATATCACACTGACACTGCAGTGGCAGGTGCAGTATTAGAAGCTCAGTAGAGTGGAATTACGTGGCACCTTCGGGGCCCTTCCCATGCAAAAGCCTATCTAACCTGAGTGTTACATACATACATCCCTTCGGACACTACTGAAATGCACCTAACTCTAGGGAGGCGTTTGTGGTGTCTAAGCCTCCAACTCTTCTGATTTGGGCAAGGATAAATACAGCTGGGGAGCCTGAGCTCTTTTGCTTTCAGATTAAAGATCTAAGCACTGTTTCCTGCAAAAAAGTAATTGTAAAGGAGGGAGCGGATTAAAAGAAACATAGTCCACCTCTACAGCCAGCGATAGGAAGGATGCTATAGAGATGTAGCCCAGTTAAACATCTCACAGAAATCCACGCAGGTAGTCATGCAAGCAAGGTGAAGCAGAAGGGAGAGCTGGGCATGAAAATACTTTGCAGATCAGCTTAGAAATGGTGCCAGATGTGAAAGGCAGCGGACAGTGGTGGGTTAAGCCCATCGTCCTTCCTTCAAGATGGCACAGTGCTCCTCTGCATAATGTGTCACGTGCAACCCACAAGTTCCCTACTTTCTTCAAGGTCAAGTTACTCCCAGAAATTTGGCTAGAGTCTCAGAGTCCCAGTTTCTGCATTTAGCTTCGCTTTGATGCCACCTTCAGTTCAAAGAGCCTCCTCTGGAAGAGGGGACGCCCCTCCCAGCAGAGCTCAGTAGCCCCTGACTGCATCAGTCCCTGGGGACTTCCCAGCCAAGCACTAACCCAGCAAGGCACAACATGAAAATTACAGCAGCATGAAAAGAAGCCAGTTCTGGGCACTGATTCCACCCTGGATCCTGCTTATTTCACTGGGAAGCCTCCAGGAAAAGCTATTTACTCACCATACAGAAGGGAGGAGCCTGGGCCAAGGTGACTGGGATGCAGAACTGGACCAGAGCCCAAACTTTTCCCAGAGGTTTTCTTCTACCAGAGGCAGAGGGAGGGAGGGTTTAGCTCTTTAGAGGGTTGCTCTGCCTTCCAGAACAGAAGGCTGTGAATTCCCCATCTCCCACACTGCACACTCAGTTAAAGTGACAGATGACTGTAGGTGTGCACAAGCCATCACCACTGGAGGAAGGACAGTGTCAATGATTTCTTGGAGAGAAAGTAGAAAGAAAAGAAAAAAAAAAAAAGGAGAGAAATTATAAGTAAAGGAAAAAAAGAAGACAGATCCTCTAAAGAGCATGCCACTCCAGAACCATGGGCACACGTAGGGAAATTTTTAAAAAGGCTGAAGGAAAAGCAAAGCTATAAAAAAAAAGAAACAGGATCCTATTAAGATTAATGCTTTTTGGCTTTCCTTCTCCCTCCAGCATGGATCTTCCATTTCCATAAACCCATTATCCTCACTGCTGTTTCACTTAATTGGAAAATGTCTATTGCAACCTAGCATGTTCCAAGACAAACCTTGGATGTATACATAACAGGCACGTAAAAGCTTTCAGATATTTCAAACTTGCTCAACACAATTATGTTAACAAAAACCCCGTGGGACTTTTTTTTTTTGGCAAAACAAAACCCACCAAAACAAAAACCAAAATCCACAATAGTCATAAAGCATGTTCACAGGCTAGAAACACCATTACATTTATCCTGATTAGCATTCACTAAGCTTTTATGTGCACACACAGTTGTTGTCAGGGTAGGGAAGAGAGAAATGACAGTATCTGATTCGGCTGGTGAAGGTCAGGGAGCTGAACCAAGGGCATTAGCTTCAGTGCAGTGGCACAGCAACAGCACGCTAACAGGGAGGCCGTGCTCCAAGTTCCCTTCCAGGGCATCCTCGCAGGAAAGCCCCAAGCTGTGCTTGGAGAGCACAGGAAGGAACAGGGGAGCGTTAGGGGCAGTGAGCAGAGCTCCAAGGTCAAGAGCTATCTTGGAGGAACTGGGAATTCCTCGTGGTTCTGTCATGCCTGTCAGTTTTACAACTCTAAGAAGCAGGTGAGCTCCTTTGCCTCCACCCCTCTTGAAGTCTTTCTTGCCCCATCCTCACCAACCTCTTACCAGAAGCCTGCTTTGGGGTGACCAAGGCATCAGGACACATAAGAGCACTCATCTGCTTGCTGTGGGAGCTGGCTTGGCACTGGGCACATCAGCCCAGCAGGCAGGCTAGGACCTGGCATTTGTCACTAGTTGGCTACAGGACAGCAGGAGTTGTGGGAAGCGGGACAGGAACCAGATAAAGTTGGTGGCTCTACCAGTTTGTAGCTGGCAAGGATCTCAGCAGAATATGTTGAAGCAGAGGTATGCATGTGACAAGTTTACAGGCTCCCTTAAGAGATAATGGCAAATTTTTCTATTTTCACATGTCCCAGACAGTCTCATCTTGTCAGATTACATTGATAATGACTAAGCTCTGCTATTTTTGTTTCATACAATAACCTCCACCCATCGTGCCACTGCTGCACATCCCTAGTAAGACAGAATGACAAAAATTTCAGAGACCTTTCTAAAGCTCTTTGGTCATGAACAGTACTGTGCTGGAGGTAAGTGCCAGCCCTGGCCCTGGGATGCTGTGTTAGGGAACAGATCTCTCAAATACTTGCTCTGCTCTCCCTTCCAGCACATCTAGGCTGCTGTCCACAGACACTACTCTCCTGCTGACCTGCCCACCGTGTAATGCTATCACACCACTTTGAAATACCAGATTTCCTCTTGCTAGCTCTGCATCATGCTTGTAAAAAGATGGCAAGAAATGCAGTAAATCCCCTTTGTAGCGTCCCTGACTGCAGCAAGAGACCTTCCAGTGCTGTTCCTGGCCCTGCACCTTCCTCCTGCCTGTCACGTAAAGGGCAAAGAGCTGAACATGCCAGGATTTCTGTCAAGCGTATCACAGCATCTTCTCCTCCAACCTTCTCCTTCCTCATCTGCACCAACACACAGCTCTCCTCAGACCCGCCTGTGCCTTGCTGAGAGAATCCCCAGAGCCTGTAACCTACAGCACAAGCTGAAAGGAGAGGCAGACCGTTATCTGGCACAGCACACAGGCAGCAGTAACCAAGCTGTCCCCTGCAGAAGGGTATTGCCTGTGGCAGGGCAGGGCTCTGTGTCCTCAGCTGGACATTCACCAAGACGGATGAGAAATTTAGCATGTTTTCCTGACAAGCACAATTTGACTCTGTCCCACACCAGTTCCACCTCTGCTGCCTCTTCCATAAAGACATTAAAGCAAAAGCTGCTTTTTCAACTAATGATATGATGCCACTGCTCATGCTGCTTTAGATGCAAGTGTTACTGAAAGCTCTGATAACTTACCTGTAAAAGAAACAAGGCTCCTGAAAGAGGCTCACTTCTGCTGTGGAGTAAGAATAGAAATGCCAACATATTTTGCAAAAGCAACCAAGAGCTGCAATGTATAAAACCAGGCTGTATGCCTTAGAAGACAGAGACTTAGTGGTACAGTCCCAGCTTCCATTCAGACACAGCTACATGATCTCTTTTCCCCAGCTTTTTTCTTGGCTAATGCTCAGGCCTAATATGGCTCTTAGAAAGATCTGCTTAGTGCGCAGTTAACGAAACGCTCCTCGGACATCTGCAGAGATTGCAGGGCCACAACTTCACATGGGAGATCCCCTATTAGTGAGCAGCCTTTTTTTCTGTGCCACCGAAAAGCACACTTAAGATTGTGGAAGGTACGTACCAAATGTAGTGTGAACTGACTGAAATATCAGCACATCTTTCCCCTCCCCAAGCATCAGGTGATGGCTACTGTCTCCCCCAGACAATCAGGACACAGGAGAAAGTCACTTTTGTTTTACTGATAGTTCCCAGGGAAGAAGTGAGGGATTCCATCCTATATACGTCATCTTCAGTATAAAGCAGAGGGATCCGAAGGGTCTGTAGGCTTTTTCCCAGGCTCTTCTCCCCTCTTGGACTGCATTGCCAGTTTTGCTTGGCTTGGCTCAGGTCCTCTTTTGGTTCCTTCCTAGGAGCTTCCCAGGAGGACTCTGTCTGTTCTGACTTTGATCCCAATCGGTGTGTTCCTGAATCCGGTACCAGAATCCAGCTCCTGAACACAGATCCCATCTCCTGTGGGGTGCAGGCTGGGACCCCCCGGTGCCTGCTCCACAGCATCGGTGGTGATGGTGATGGAATTACCTCTGGGGGGGTTGGGTTCCATACTGGTTTTGTATAGATTTGTAAATACTCTATTTTATTATTATTATCATTCAAGCTGTTCCAGTTTCCTTTTCTAATGGCTGAGTCTTTCCCTTATTCCTTTTCTCTTCCCCTTTGGGGAGGGAGGGGGTTTAACAGAGAGTGTCTGTTATAGGTCTAAGGGGCCACCCTGGCCCTAAACTGTGACAAATGCCAACATTTTACTTTCTTAGTCCCTTCATTATTGCTTTCTAGCCTACTTCTCCTGTTCAACTTGAACATACTGTTTTTAGCTCATGGATGAATGGCTTTGGTACCAGACACCAGTCTGTGCTTGCATGACTTATGGCTAGCAACTCTCTGCCTTGCTGAGGGTTGCATCTTTATTCAAGGAACTGCCCCCATGGATGATGGTTTGGGATCTTCTTTGCTTCCTGGAGTCTTGCACAGCATAGAGATCAGCGCTAGGAACAAGGTGCAATGGGAACAGTCACCTGGCAGTTTTTCTGGGAGATGTGGTGGGCTTCTTTATCTCTTTCCCTTGAGCTTATAGCCGCAGATGGGCCCAGCTCTGACAACACATGGACTCACAGCTCCCTGCCAGAGCTGACATGAGCCCAGTACTGACCTTCCCAGACAAACCATAAAGTTTTCCCCTCAAAGTTTTTGCATAACTAGAGCTGATACAACCCAGGTTGGTTGTCCTGGGTCACTGTTCATATCTTTTCATGGTCCTAATTCTGTATCTGCATGTGACACAGAGGTGATCTCTTCCTCTGTAAAGATCACTGAATGCCTGGAAGGCACAACTGTGGGAAATCAACAGTTTTCAGGATAGAAACCTCACCTACTTCATACTTTCTGCGAGAATGAGCCTTAGTTCACAACCCTGCTTGACCTTCTGGCTGGTCCTATAGCAGACCTGCCCTGACTGCCAGCAGCCTGAGTCAAAGAATCATAGGATGGTAGGGGTTGGAAGGGACCTCTGGAGATCATGGAGTCCAACCCCCCTGCCAGAGCAGGGTCACCCAGGGCAGCCCACACAGGAACAGAGCCAGGGGGGCTGGAAAGTCTCCAGAGCAGGAGACTCCACAACCTCTCTGGGCAGCCTGGGCCAGGCTCTGTCACCCTCCCAGGAAAGAAGTTTCTCCTCATGTTGAGGCATAAACTTCTGTGCTCAAATTTGTACCCAATGTTCCTTGTCCTATTACTGGGCACTACAGAGAAGAGATTGACCCCTTCCATTTGACATCCACCCTTCAGATGAGTGCTCAGAATGATTTCTCCTTCAGAATGTTTGCTCCTGCAAACAGCTGGGAGCAGACACCTGACCAACAGTCAGAAGAGTTGAGGAGAAAAAAAATAATCCCCGAAACCTAGCACAAACATCAAGGTGATACAAAGGAATGAGCACAAAATAGCACAGAACATTTTCTAAGGCCATTATCTGAGATTCACAGCCTCTCTCAGGCAATGGGCTCAGCCCCGGCTGCCTCCCTGGAAAAGCTCTGCAGAAAGGAAATGATGATAAAGAGCAGAAAAATGTCCGAGGTTAATATGGGAACAGAAAGCCTGTTTCAGCAGGGAGTGAAAGCCAGAGATGATCTCGATGCCCAGCAGGGAGCCCGGAGCCGGTGGGAGCCACAGGCTTTGTGCTGTGCCAGCCTCGAGGTGCTTGGGAGGCTGAGCTCGGAGGGGAGCAGGGCTGAGCACCCACCCTTCCTGCTGGTTACAGATAAAAGCAGGGATGTGAGGGAGATAGAACCATAGGCGTAAAGAATCCTAGGATGGTTGGGGTTGGAAGGGACCTCTGGAGATCATCGGGTCCAACCCCCCTGCCAGAGCAGGGTCACCCATGGCAGCCCACACAGGAACAGAGCCAGGGGGGGCTGGAAA
>JANHFX010005142.1:0-14833 GCA_027560015.1 Chloroceryle amazona
CATCCGCTCGAGGCAGTGGCACTACCCCAGTTTACACCAGTGGAGGTGCTGGCCCTTTTTGTTGAGTGAAGGAGCTGGTGACGGGAAATGGTCCGTTACATACTCCCGTGGCGGGGGGGGTTTACCACAGTTTGGAGGCTCCCGGGGGCCGCCGGGCCGGGTGAGCAGTGTTGGGGTTCGCCCGCCCGTGGACGGCCTTGCGAAATCTGCCTCCATCTCTTCCTGCCGATCCTCTGTGGGAGGTAGAGGCGGTTGCGTGGCGTCTGTGCTGAACGGACGCTTCGCTGTGGCTCTTCGTTTAATGTTCGTGCTCTTTAAGAAGCAATTCATTAACTGCTCTTGAGCAGATACTGAGCTTACGTACAGTCCTCAGCACAGACTGTAGCCGTCCCGTCAGCCTTGCCAGCGATCTTGCAGGGAGTTAGTTCGTCAACATAGCCCAGTGCAAGTTTTGTTCTCAGTAGTATAGAAAATACGAGCATCATCCTGGACATAGCTTGTGGCAACGGGTTATGTGTATTTGAATATTCCAAAGTAGTTGTAGTTTCAGGATGAAACTCTGTGGTCAGTGCATTGCTATAATTTTTTTGTGCACTAATGATTTAATGCTTTAGATGCTGTATGGGAGATCAGGGTGTCCTGAGTAGACTTGGAAACAGCGATCGAAGAATGTGGCTTTTTCTGATTAGACTTGCAAAACCTGAGTCGTTATAATTAACCACACCACTGCTCTGCAGTCACTGAGCATAAATTGAAAACTAAACTATGTCACATTTAGGTCCATTTGATAACAGAATGACTTTGTATTTTAAGGCAGCAACCCAAAGGGCTTAGGGACAACCTTGAAAAGCAAATTGACAGCTATGATTAGTTTCAGTGAACTGATGCCACCCAAAAAGTGTAGTTGTTTGTTGGATTGCTATATTGGAGAATGATTTTTAAATTTTTTTTGTGGATCAATCATTCTAGTTATCAGAGTAAGCTAGTACTTCCAAATAAGTAGTGTTTAAGACAATTTGGCAATGACGCCTGTTTAACTAAAGAAGTCCTGAGGCAGACAGTGAATGGGTTTATATTTTCATAGTTCTGTCAAAAGGAAAACAATGTTATAATACAGGCAAGTTAAGGTTCACTTTCTTTTTTATGTTAAGAACCCCCATTCCAGTTGAGAAAAGTAGAAGTGAAATAAACAACGCTGGAATGTATTTTTCAGTGTCCAAGTGTTGTACATAAGCATATTTTTGAAAAGCAATTACTTCTTGTGTCAGAGTTTGAGCCTGTGCAAAACATCTGAAAATTGACATAACTGCTTCAGGTAACATTGCCAAGTTGTCATGGGCATGTAGACTTTCAGATTGTTGTGCTTTAGTCATATTTAATGTAACTACAATCACATTTTTAACAGGACACTTGGTGGAGAAAAGTAAAAACAATATCCTTGCCCTCCCTCATTTTTTTGACAATTGCATTTAAAATAGCTATTTCTGTAGTGAAGCGATACAAAGTCTCAGATCATAGTGATTGGAAAGAAAATATAATTGAATAAATGTTGAGTTTTTTTTCCATTATGACTAGATTTGCATTAATCTATAGAGACAGGAAATGCATCAGAGTTTCATGAGTCCAGAAATGTAAACAACTCGTGCCTGTACTGCTGCTGTATGCATATACAGAATTTTTATATGCTATTGTTGCTTAGCAGCTCAGTCACATACTCCTCCTAATTTCCAGTAGGAGACAAAAACTAGATTTTCCCACCTAACATGCAGTACAAAACTGCATAGGTGAGCTGGGAGCATGACTGATGCTCTCCTACACAATCAGATTACATATATAAAGCAGTACTAGCTATTTATATTTGGAAAGCAGTTGGCAGGTGATGGTTTTCCACCCTTTCAAACATCAAGATATTCAAGATTGGAAAGGGTTTCATTCACTTGTTCGTTTGTTTGACTATGTGGGTTCACTCGTGTGTCATCCACCTCATGAAGCTCTCCCAAGTCAGATCGTTAGGTTTCATGAGGACAGGAGGAAGAGAGTTCTTGACTTCTGAAAGTATGATCAGACAGTTGGGGTGTGCAGGTCAGAATGGGGAAGCTTTGGTTCTGTTCTCTGATCTTCATGTGTTTTTTATCAAGTGTAATAATGCAGAAGTTCTGTGAGTGAGATTATCACTGTAAAGGCAGCTGGAAAAAAAAAGCAAATTAGAGAGGGGAAAAAAAAATAAAAAAAGGCTATACAGTTGCAGCAACAAAATATAGATGAAGCATTTTGTAGCCTAACATGTGGACTCTAAACACCAGTGAGGGATGCAGTTTAAAACACTGTTATCACCTGTATGCTTAGCTGAGACACGTCATGTCCACCCCCCTTAGTAAGCTGGCTTTTGTTAGTAACCTCCAAATGATGTTCACAAATAGCTGTAAATTAGCACTGAGAGACAAGACCTCTAGAAGCTACAGGCAGTGACTAAGCTCTTTTAAAAATGTAACTGGGGGAGGAAGCAGAGGTAGTTATTTCCACCTGCCTCCTAGACAACAGCATACTTGTTCAGTGTGTGTGTGCATGTAGATAGATACATTTACCTGCCTGTAAACTCAGTGCATTGGAGTTGAATAGGATGTACAGTTTATGCCCCTGAAATACATATTTATATACAGTTCAGATCACCCTTTACTGAAACCAGATATTGCAGCCATTAGTATGTCTGTGAACTGTGCTGTTCTTGTACAGGTACAAGGACTGAGCAGCAAAATGTAGCTTTTCCATTGATTTCCTTTAGAAGCTCTCCTGAATTCAAATGTGGAAGATTTCCAGTGGCTTAAGTGTACTAGAATTATAGAGGGAGTTGTATTTGTTTTCCTCTAGCATATTCTCACTGTTTCAAAGGCTATAAACAGTTATTTTTCTTGGGTCTGTCAGTAAAATAGTTCATTTGGGTGGAAGATGAGAATCAGATGTGTAAATATGTCTTCTTGGCCTGTTACTAAAGGGTCAAAGAGTTCTGTATTTTCTGAGTTTATGTATTTTTTTTCTTAAGACTGGATAAGAAGCATTGATGGAACATATTAAGAGGTGATAAAAATTGAGGAATATCCAAATTTTTGTAGGAAAGATCTTTGCTGCAGCTGCTTCTGTGAAATGCGTAACTGTAGTTAGAAAGCCAGATAGACTAAGACATGTCTAGGAATGAAGAACTGAAAGAAGGTAGATCTACTGTTGCATACATCTTTGGTGATGTGTGCAACTCCAGTAGCCCCATCTCAAAAATGATACAAAACTTAATACAATCACAGAGAGGGATAGAAAAGATTTATGGGATGCCTTTTATACAAGAAGTGGCCAAGCAGAGTAAGATAAATATGTGACAGCATATGAAGTCTACAAAATCACAAATGCTTTGGAGAATATGTATGTGCGATAGTTATTTCTATACACAAGCATACAAGTCAAGTGAGAAAGACAGCCTGAAAAGCTGATGGTGTCAGACAACTTGAATATACCCAATGTCATTAGATCAGGGGTTGTTGGGAAGGGCTCACTCTGTGTGGCTTTGTCATACTTAGCTGCTGGCCAGTCCCTGGGGACAGAACGCTGTGCCAGGTGGGTTCCTGACATGGACCCCAAAGTCAGTCCTTTAGTTCTCAAAGTCCTAGTTTTGTTATTTTATCAGGAGGTGATGACAGATACACATATGACTTTAAATAAGCTCTCTGTTGAACATAACTTGTGAGTGTGGATGCAGAGAAACCATTTGTGTTGGCAGTTACTGTAATGTACAGGAAGCTCCTGGATAGCATTGAAGCTGATAGTGGTGGTCAGAAGCATGATTCTGCTTCAATATACCCCAATTTCATGATCCACAGAATTTAGTAAATTATATTTTTAAAAGTGAGGTCTCCAGATTTTTGCAACCTTGGATTGAGTTTGTTCTTGATCTAAAACTTCTCTGCTTTACTGGAGATCTAGCTCAGGATATGGAGGTTTAAGTTCTTTCTAAAGGAAATGCTTGCTTAAGCTTAATTTAGCTGCTGCGGGTTGGGGGGATGACAAAACAGTGAATTAGCCTTGAACAAAGGAGATGCATTGTTTGTTGAGAACAGTGGTGGTCTGTCTGCTGTATCTAAACAGCTTTTCAGGACTGCTGCAGTAGTGCTATTTCTAGATCAGCATAAACTCAATATCTTGTTCAGCGAAGGAAGCAAAGATTATGTGATCTTCTCTCTCTGTGCCAGCTAATAGCTTCTGAAGCTGACTCGTTTCAGCTAGGCTCGTTAGCGTGTACATCTCATCTGGCAGAAATCTGGCAGCAGAGCAGATGCTAATAAAAGTGCTGAGGGAAGGGCTGCAGCTTAATAGCAAAGATATCGTAGGAAGGGGGACCTTGAAGAATATCCAGAGGAAAATAGGCTTCAGTTGTTCCATGAACCTTGAAACTACATGTTTATTTTAGCTAACCTTAATGCAGGTATTAGAGCAGATTATAAATCACTCTTAATTCTTGGTAATGCATTTCACTACAAGCATAAATCAGGGCCATCCATTTTCTGCAGCCTTTCATAAAACTGTATAGGTGTTACAGTTTAAATGATACTGCTGTTAAACGGTTTGTTGCCATAACTTGGTGTATGTTGCACCCATTTGAGTCTAAATTCTAAATAAGAAGTTCATAGTAAGTGTAGAAACACGGTTTCTAGGTGGATGGAAGCTTTCTCCTGCTGCACTTGGAGCTAGCCAGCTGAGCCAGGGGTTAATTATTTCCTGTCGTTTACATGCTGGGATGAGAATATACATGAGAGGGAGAGCATGTGGTCAGGTGAATTCAGCTGGCCTGTGCTGTAAGGTGAGCTGATGGCTGCTAAGGATATGGTATGTATACTGTCCAGGGAGCCTGTATGTACAGATTTAAAATACTAGCTTTTTTGAGATTTTATTTAGATATTTTGAGACAGATAATATTATGTAAGATGAATTAATACTGACCATCTTTCTTGTCCATGTACTGGTATTCCTGGCAAAACAGTATTAGTATCTTAATTTTCACAATTTTAGGGCAGTTCTTAAGCATTAAGTGATTTTAAAAAAAGAAAAATTATTCTTTTTAATTTTTCTGACTAATTAGATAGGTAAAAATGGTCAGCAAAGCAAGTTTTGTAATGCAAATGTTTTTATTAAATATCTAGACCTTTAAAAATTGTAACCTCTCTAAAAAACACATAAAACCTGAGATCTGCTTGTCATAGAGTGTGTGTGTGTTTAGAAACATTATGTTGTCTGGAATATCTGCTGTTTATGTTTTGGTGTGTGTTTTTTGTTTGGGTTGGGTTTCATTTTCTTTTCCCCCAGCAGTAAAGGCCCAGATCAGTGTTAAGTTCATTTGATGCTGAAATCGAGCATATAGACAGAATCACAAAGTCATCTAGGTTGGAAGTAAGCTCTTGAGATCATCCAGTAGGTCTAAATGAGTTTTGGGAGTTGAGGTGTAATAAAATTGAAAAGCAAATGCCATGTCAACTCTCTGGCATATTAATTTTCTTTACTCTCCTATTGTAAATAATGTCTTTTTTATTATTTTTTTTTTTGTGGTGTAGATTGACTATACAGGAACAGAGCCTTTTAGTCCCTGCAACAAATGTTTAAATGTGTCCTGGGACAGCACACCACCTTGTACTTGCACCATCAATTTCACACTGGATCATTCATTTGAGGTATGCTGCCCTGTATGCAAAGTGAAATGAGAACAGTTTGTAGGGTTTATTTCATAATTGATAGGAAAGCTGTATCAGTTAATTTTTTGTTTTTGTTTTTCTATTTTAAAGAATTATTTCTAGTTCTCTTACAAATTTGGATCTGATTCTTGCATGCCTTTTCAGTAGTAGGGATGAGATGGTTTTAATGCCTTTGTTTATCTGGAAATATACAACATTAAATAGAATGCTTGTGTTTTACACATTTAGAAGTACTGTATGTGTCATATAACTGGCAAGTAGTTCAGATATTCCTGCATGATTTACAAAACTTGTTTCAACGAGAGTTGGAAATATCTGATAAGTGCTTTCTGACAGATTGGAGGCAAATAATGAGCCTTATGTGCTTAACGTTGGACAAGGTAGGTGTTGGGATTAGTGCTGGTGAATATTGTTCTGACGGATCGTGGTATGTTTATACTGTTTGACGTCAGGATGCCAGCTTATGTTAGGGTAGTACTCTTATGTATTTAGTGTGAAGAAAGGATTGAGTCTTCTACTTTATGAATGTTACTGTAAAAACACAGAGTTTAGGAGGTTAAAATTCAAGGTTTGTGTGAATGAAAACCTCTTTCGCCTGATCTTGCTTTTTGTAGAGCAATGTATTCATGTATTATGGGCTTTCCAATTTCTACCAAAACCATCGTCGTTATGTGAAATCCCGAGATGACAGCCAACTGAATGGAGATAACGCTTCACTACTTGTAGGTATTCATGTTTGGCTATTAGTAAGGAACTAACTCCTGACTATTGCAGAAATTGCCATGTAGCAGAGTACTTAGTTTAATAATAATGAGTAGGATTTTTGCATAATGGAAGACAACCAAAAGGAATTAATTTCTTGTTTACAGAAAAAAATGTAAAATACTGTAAAATTTCATGATGGTCATTTCATTAAGCAGACAGTAATGCAGTATTTCAATCACTTCTCAAATTGGACTAGTTTTAAACCTTCATGTTAGTCAGTAGTATCTGTCTCTATCCATTCTGTCTGCAGTTTTTGCTTTCAGTATAAAATAATATTCAGTTACCTAGCATTTGATTTGGATATTGTAGCTAAATGCATACATTTTTGTAGACTGGTTCAATATTGAACATCAACCATATTGGAAAATATCAGTACTGTGTGTTCTGTTCAAGGTACTGTGTAATGTTTAGGGCCAGACCCCCTCTTCATTTTTATGAGGAGTGGAAATACAGTTGGGTTCTTGCTCCAGCAGGAATTATTCTGCCTTTTTACCTGTAAACTTTGAAAAAGGGAAGAGTTTTAGGAGCCTGTATCTGACTGACACAGGGTTTGGGGGGGGCTTTTTCTGCCTGTGTTTGTGGCATGCTGGTGGAGTCCTTGCAACTTTTTTTTATAATGTTATGCTTTATTTCTTATTGTAGTGTTATGTTCTATAACACTGATGCATACTTAAAATCAGTCCTGTAGTAAAAGAATACGTCAGTAGTTCATGTTGGAAAACATGTCTATTAAAAGAAAAGCTTGCTTCCCCCCCCACCCCCAGTATGACCATGATGGGATTGTGCCTTTATTCATGTTTTATTTAGATTTTTTTTTCCTGCTTGTAAAAGAGAAACCAATCGTGCTTACTAGTATTGAATGCTGGAGTGTTTGTAAATAACGTGACTCGTGAAAAGATTATTTTTATGTTACATTTGAGATATGCTCATTATTTAGGTACTGTAGTAAAAATAGGTTAGTTGGATAAACTAGCACAGGCTTTATTTACACTTTTTTTCTTTCTAATCATCAGAATCCAAGTAAGGAATGTGAGCCTTACCGCATGAATAAGGACAAACCCATTGCTCCTTGTGGAGCTATTGCCAACAGTATGTTTAATGGTATGGTAACACTTTTATCACTTAGATGTTGTGATCTAGTCTCTCTTGTATTGTATGTTACTCTGACTAAAGGCATCATGGGCTTTTTTGTTTGAATTAACACATTTTCATTGTTCAGAGTAAAACAAATATCTTGTACTGCTGTTACTTTTTTCAAAATTGCTGTGAGAATTTAATCTGATATCATACGAAGGATGGAAATACCTGTTGTGAGAAGCTATTACTGCTGTAGAGTAGAAACAGATTTTTATATGTGGATATTGCTGTCTAATAGACACTGATTCTTACAGAATGGCTTGTGGTTGTGGCAGGCAAGTAATAAATGTCTTGGTCAGTTTTTTTTGTTTTATTTCTTCTGGAGGTAATTGTTTTGCTGCCTGTTTAGAGCATCTGTGTAATTAAAAGTTTCTCTAGTTGGTTTTCTAATTTGATTTTTCTCTTTAGATACATTGGAATTATACCACATTGATAATGACACAAGGATTTCTATTACTTTGATTAAAAAAGGCATTGCGTGGTGGACAGATAAAAATGTAAAGTTCAGGAATCCTACAGGAGATGGAAATAACTTAACTGCTCTTTTCCAAGGTAAAAAAAAAAAGTGAAAATTTAAAAATAAGAAACCACTTTGAACATATTTTGATTCCAGTGAGTTTTACCGCACTGACAACATTTTACTGAATGTGCTGATTAAAAATATCGAAGAAATGCAAGCCAAGGACTACTTTGCTATCTAGAAGGGTTGTCTTTAAATAGTGAAGTCTGCAAATTTCATGTGAAAGTATTTGATTTTTAACTTTACTATAATAATTAATTTTTGTTCCTGTTGTTTTTGGTGTTGTTTGTTTGGTTTTTTTCCTGTCTTGAATACTTAGAAAAGCCCAATATGGGGCCTGCTGTCATGCTTTAACCACATCTGGTAACTCAGCACCACACAACTGCTCACTAACCGTGCCCCCTCCCACCCCAGTGAGATGGGGGCAGAAATTAGAAGGGTAAAAGTGGAAAACTCATGCATTGAGATAATAGACAATTTATTAATTAAAAAAAAATAAATAAAATCTAAACAACAGAGGAAAATAAAGCTCAAGAAAAGAAGCGATGCCAAAGAAAACAATTGCTCACCACTAACCTAGTTCCAGAGCAATGGCAGCCCCTGCTTACCTCTACCTGCCCAGTTTTACTGTTGAACACAATGTCCTATGTTATGGAATATCCCTTTGGTCTGTTGGGGTCAGCTGTCCTAGCTGTGTCTCCTCTCATCCTCTTTGCACCCCCAGCCTGCTTCCTGGTGAGGTGGTGAGAGAAGCAGAAAAGACCATAATGCTGTGTAAGACTCCTCAGCAATAAATAAAACACTGGTGTGTTATCAGCACTGGTTTTATTACAAATCTAGTACATAGCAGGATACATGCTACTATGAAGAAATGTAACTCTTTACTAGCCAAAACCAGTACAACTGCTGTAATGCTTGGATTTAACTTGAAAATAAGTCCTGCAGATGTTTTATCAAACTCTTCATATGGGGTCTATCTTCATTTAAATGTTTCTATTGCTAGACAGTGCAAAGTGTTTTAGAAAAATGATTTTTTATTTTTTTTTTCTGATAATTAGAAGTGACTGATGTGTCTCATTTGTTAGGTTAAATAATGTCTGAAAATAATCTTCCTCAGGGCTCTAAGGTGGGTGTGTGTTTATGCAAGGTATAGAATAGTAATTTCAGGTTTAACCTGATGAGGGTTTCTTGCTTACTCACGGCCAAATTACACATTACCAAGGTGATGCTACCTTGGGAAAGCAGATCCCTTACCCTAATGCAGTGGAGAATTTTCTTTCCAATAAAATTAGCAAGACCATTGGTATGACATCATCTAAAATACTGTCTTTGTGTGATGCTGTCTAAAAGAATTTTATTTGCTCAAAGTCCAGGAAGTAGGAGTCAAATTCTTAACATTAAAGTGAGTAGCGGGAGCTATCATAATGGAGAACTATCTCCCAGAGTAATGTTTTGAGACAAGACTTCCTAGCTAGATAAATATTTAGCGGAGGCAAATTTGTTTACACAAAGGGCAGTACTGTCATGAGAATAAATGGATATGCACAACTATTTAAGCTGCAAAACAAAAAGTGTTTTGCCGTGCAATAGTAGTGAACCAGTCTGTCCATACTACTTAGAAGTTAATATGTTTATTTGTAGTATTAGAATGAATTTTGATGAGACAATGTGTTACTTACCCCTGTATTTGAAATACTTTTAATGTTCTTATTTTTGTTTAATCCTAGGCACAACAAAACCAATAAACTGGCCCAAGCCAGTGTATATGCTGGACTCCGAGCCTGACAACAACGGCTTTATCAATGAAGACTTCATCGTCTGGATGCGTACTGCTGCTCTGCCAACATTTCGCAAGCTGTATCGTCTCATTGAACGGAAGGATAACTTACAGCCTACCTTACGGGCTGGAAAATATTCTTTGGATATTACATACAGTATCCTTTGAAAAACCTTTGAAAGCGCCTAAGGGCCTTAGCTGTATTAGATGGGCATATAATCATGCAGTTTCAAGTTGAATTAGCCTTTTTTCTTACCATCTCTAAAAAATGGTGGTATGAGCTGTGGTTGAAAACTGGTAGAGATAATTGGGTAGAATGCTGCAATCCTGTGCTTTTGTGCAAGTTTTTGTAGAATTAGTAGCTTCTTAATGAGAGAGAAATCGGATTACTTGGGTGATGTGAAGGAATTGGGACAAGCATAGGAAAAAGAACAGAGGTAGTCGGTAGCTTAGAAATTTGATAACTTTTTAACTTCAGGATATAATGACAATATGTAATTCAGGACAGACTGACTTTGAGGTCAGAAAAATGCTAAAGCTGTGGGCCAGGTGGAGGTTTGTTATTCTGTTTTAGACAAACTAAACACTAGGTAGAAGTGCAGGAGACTAGAGAGGGCGGGTTGCCATAGTTACCGAATTCTTAAAATTCGGAAGCACTTAATGATCCTTTTAAAATAGCTACTGCAGTATTTTCCTTTGCTGCAAAACTGTGGAGAGTGCATATAAAACTGAATAAACAGAAAGAAAAGTTGTGTTTTAAAATATTATGAAATATATGTTTTAACTTTTGAGTATTTTATTGAAGCTGCTTTCAAAGTCATGCATTTACTCTTCTGTATAAAGGAGTCAACATCACCTAGCATGGCATTTTTTGGAGTAGCTGACAGTTCACATAGAAGAGCTAAGTGGTTTATACTTGCACTTCCAGTATTCAAAGGCAGCAGTTTGTATTTGGAACCTGAGTGAAATGACCCAGATTTTTAGTATGCTTGAGCACATAGTAGTGGGTCTGGAAATGTGCTTCTTGTTTTCCTAAATGTATTTTTCAGACTATCCAGTACACAGTTTTGATGGACGGAAAAGAATGATCCTAAGCACCATCTCATGGATGGGAGGCAAAAATCCCTTTCTGGGAATTGCTTACATCACTGTTGGGTCCATATGCTTCTTCTTAGGAGTTGTATTGCTGATCATCCATCACAGATATGGAAATCGAAACACTAGTGCAGACATTCCCAATTAATCTTGCATTCTGAAATCAAATGTACTGCATGTGCATCAAGGCCAGTCCAGACTGGACCCAGTTTTTGAAAGATAAATCTGCTTCTGTCACTTCTGAGACTGGGTACATCATTTTTATCTAAAGCTCACCTTTCCCATACTGTGGATTAACTCTTGAAAATGACGGGTATGCAGTTAGCTATATTGATTGTATCTCTGCCTATGTCAGAATCTTCTTTTCTTTTTTTTATTTTTTGTTTTTTCTGATATTTGCCTCTAACTGGGCAGGCCACATGATGCATATAGCTTCCGTTCCCTTGATGCATCTGCTGCTTGTTCACATGTTGTGTAATGTTGGTATGATTCCGTACATAGAGATTTTGTGGAGAAAGATTGTTATAGGATAGTGTACATTGTTAACTTTCTGGAATTCAGGTGTCAGTACTGTTGGAAGGAAAAATCAAGTCTTAAATGTTTTTTCAATTTACTGTCCTGTGTGCATGGGCTCTTACATTTCTTGCTGAGATTTTAATATATTTATATAAGTTGTTAAATATTTTTCCTGTGTCCTATCCACCTCTATTATGTTAAATCCTTTATGTGCTGTGTAAATTTCAGCACACTGGATTCTTTGTATATGTACAATATATGTGCCTGGCCAGTAAACTAGCATCCTATGAAGAAGATATCAGAAAACCTGTGTGTTAATTATCTGCGTGAGTCCCTTTTAAAGGTTGCTCTAAATTGGAAAATGTTTGGTGCAGGTAGAAGCTGCTTTTTTTCTAATGGTTGTTCTAAATTCAAAAATGTTTGATGCAGGTAGAATCTGCTCTTTTCTGGTTTTCTGTGCTTTACATCATATCCAGTAGTATTCACCTGTTGTGTTTGCTGGTTTTGCTTTTTATGAGCAGCTCCAAGCGTTGAGAAGAACCTAAAATGATTTTCTGTTCACAAATTTAGGTGAATTCCTTTTACTGGGGGAGTTTCCTGTTTTTCTTGAGGCATATGTATTCTAAGCAGGCTTTGTTGAAACAGAATTGTCATATACTTTTTCCTTATTGGGAGTGAACACCACATTATTTTTTTTTGCGGTGTTAAGATAGTTAAAGGTAGAAATTGAAAAGCTGAGATGGCAGTAGTTAAAGGTAGAAATTGAAAAGCTGAGATGGCAGTAACCTCTTTTCACTGACATGCAGGTTGAGCTTGCTGTGAAACCTGATTTAAATATTGCAGTAAGAAGCAATGCGTGGGTTATTGTCTTAAATCAAATTACAGAAGGGTTCACTTTTAGGTTAATTAGAAGTTAACTGTAACCTGTAAAATATTACTTTTTTTGGTAAGCAATGATAATTGACAGAAGTTGTAACATGGTGGAGATCACTTTATATGCAAATAGCTTGATAAAGCATTGGATATATTAAAAAAGATTAATAAATTCTGGAAAACATATAATAAGAGATTTAATTTTGTTCTTGAACAAGTGTATATTTTCCTTTGGGTGGAAAGCCATATTCTCATTAACTGTGAATGCAGTGTAAGTGAATTCTGTCTCAGGGATTGCTTATTTGTTGCAAAAAGTTAATTCATAGTCCAATAGCTTAATCTATAGCCAGGTTTAAGCAACATTACTGATTCATCACATAAAACACGTGACAGTTTTAACCGAATTACTTTTGTAATTTTCTTAAGCGAGCAGTCCAAGTGGGTAAGTCTGTATAAATTATGGAATGAAGTAACGTTTCCAGTGTGGCAGCTTTCTCTAACTCCATACAACAGTTTGTTTGTGTAGTACAGTGTGGCGGCACAGAGCTCTTGTATATATTCAAAAGACTTTAAGATTTTATTGGCAGTGTTTTATCTGTGTTGCTGGGATTATAGAGTGAAGGTATGTACCTTTGTATGTTGCAAGGCAGAAAACACACAAAATGTGAAACTGGATTTCATCTGCAGAGTAGCTGTGAGTCCTAAATACAGTAAGCTAATAATTAGTTGTTAAAAGATTTTTGATTTTTAAACTTTTTTTGTCACTTGAAATGCAAATATATTCTGCTTCATTCATAATCCCTATCATTTACAAAGTAGGAAATTCTGCTTTTAGGGCTGTGTTCAAAATTATTTTTCTATCTTTACCTTATTTTTTTTCAATGCCTTACCTTTTTTTGACTGACTGTAGCTGTCAGTGCTTCTTTGGTATTCATGAAGTCCACCAGGATGAGAGTCACTGTCTGTTTTTTGTTACTAATTCTAACAGCTTTAAGAGCTTTTTCTCTGATAGCCTGCAGCAGTAGTGTGTCTGAAGAACTTAAAATGCTTGTAAGAGCTTGAAATATTAGGTTAGATTTATAAACTCTTCCTTCACTCATGCTTACTTGTCTTGATGCCATGTTGATAACTATGGAGATCCCTGAATTTTTTATTTCTTAAAAGTTGCCCATCTGTAGCATTCAAAGATGAAACCACAGTGTCCCTGTCTGACACTTCTCGGAGCAGTGTCTCTGCCCTAGTGTTCAGTGACATGTGTTTGAATTTGGCTTTGACCACCTGTGCCCTGGTTCTTCAGTGGCATCTTTCACAGGTATGTGCTGCCAGGGTTCAGAAATACTAAAAGCTAACACCTCTGCTTTCCAAGTATCAGTCAGGTGCCTTCCAAGTTTTACCCAGCTAGTGCCCACAATGTGAGAGATTATAAACTTTCTGGAGGCTGCTGCTGTTAAGAGATTGCTTATAAACAAATCTTACCTCAAAGCAGTAATTTGGGAAATGAGGATATGGCCTTGTCTTGTGCAAGAGCTCTCAGAACAGATTCTCTCCCATGAGACTAACTTCCTTCTGTTTTGTTTTCTTGTTAAAAGTCTTCATCTCTGCAACAAAGCGTATTTTCATTTCAGGGTTTTTTTGTTTGTTTGTTTGTTTCTAATTGCATCAGGCAATTTGGGGAGTTGTTGATTGTGCTTTGCTGATTAGCGAAGAGTTACCAGCTTGCAAACAGAAAGTGAAGGATCTTTCACTCAGGCTTTGCCTCCCAAGGTCATGCAATGGATGATCAATGCTCTCTCAAAGAGAGAATGGATGTGGCTGGCATTTGGAGTCACAGGAGGCATTACTGGTTGCACCCTTTCTTTCAGTTGCCCGAGTAAAGGTTACAATGTCTGTAGACAGCCAGATGTCCAAGAATGAGTTGGAGTGAGTGTCTGGTGGAAGAAGGTGACTAACTAAAGCAGGAGGTACTGAGGGTTGCTTTACGTTACTGAGTGGAATGCAAAGACAACAAGGCGTAACTATTGAGTAATCTGGAAACACTGCAAATGCCTCTGATCTTCAGAGTTCTTGTGACAAGAATACAGCTTCTGATCTTGCCTGAAAATTTGTGATTGGTCCTACATAAGTTCATTGTTTTAATAAAAGTTTGATATTTGTGTTACCTGGGGTTCCCTGTAATGGGCCTAACCTGGCTGTAATGAGTTAGAAATGAAGAGGGCAGTAACGGAACCTTCTAGAAGGTCTGTGATGTCAACCTCAAAATCAAGCCATGAGGGTTTTGTATTGACCTAGCCAGTGAGTTTAAACAAAACACACACACACAAAAAAAAAAAAAAAAAAAAACCACAAAAAAAACCCAAAAAAACAAAAAACCCAAAACAAACAAACAAAAACCCAAAACCCCCAAAAAGTTCCACTTACCAA
>JANHFX010005143.1:0-12813 GCA_027560015.1 Chloroceryle amazona
AGGCTGCTCTTCTCCAGCTGCACAGCCCCAGGGCTCTCAGCCTTTCCCCAGCACAGAGATGCTCCAGCCCCTCAGCACCTTCACAGCCTCTGCTGGACTCTCTCCAGTATTTCCCTGTCTCACCTGAACTGGGGATCCCAGAACTACCCAATGCTCCAGCTGTGGCCTCACTAGGGCAGAGTAGAGGGGGAGGAGAACCTCCCCTGACCTGCTGGTCACACTCTTCTTCATACACCCCAGGGACCTTCCTGGCCCCAAGAGCACACCGCTGGCTCATGGTGAATCATCCAGTCGAGCCCTGTGCAGAGTGCACAGTACGCCCTTTCCACAGGCAGATTGTCTGTTAATGGTGCTGTGGGTGCTGAACGCACAGAGGTGTTCTGTAGCTTCTGTAGCTGGTCAGAGTGACCCCTGCATTCCCCCAGGAAATGGGGGTACTTGTCTGGCTGGGGTGCTGCGAGAGTGACACGGACCATGGGGTGCTTGTGCCCTGATGTTTTACTCACCAGGTCACAGCCAGGATGGTTGCATGGCTGTAGGATGGGGGTGTTGCAGGTGCTCCTGGCCACGCTGCTGTCCCTCCTCCTCCTGCTGCCTCCTCCAGTCCTACCACACCCCCACCGGGACCCTCCCCAGGAGGGCACCCTGCAGGAAAGCACAAGACAGACCCCTGGGACATCCCCATCACTGCTGTCCTGCGGGTGAGGAGCTCGGGTGCTGCCCTCTGCTCGCAGCAACCCCCACGCTGAGGAGCCAAAACTCGCTCTAGCCCAGCACGGCCCGAGCAGTTTCCTGCTCTGGTGCTTATCTCCATGGCCAGGCGGTCTCGAGGAAGCCGAACACCCTCAGCTCGGTGGCTGCCAGCCAAGGGTGCGCTTGTGTTCAGCACAAACACGACGAGGCCGGTCACTCCTGCTGTGGGCACAGCACACGGGGCTCGGTCGGCGGCAGCATGCCCCCCACCAGCAGCACAGATCAAAGATAAATATTTCTGGCTTGATTTCACTCTTACATCATGTGAATCTGCACGGACACATCCTCACCATGCAGCCGGCCATCCTGATGCTCCCTGGGGAAAGCCTCTGGGGGACACGCTGCGGGGCACTGTGGGTCTTGTGGTTTGATGGAGACAGCGTCACAACCACCCCTCGGTCTCTCCCAGTCCCTCCCTGCTCACGTCTTCACGAGGGCTCCAGAGGATGCCAGCAATGGCTGCAGGTCACAGACTGAGCCCAAACTGCCACTACTCTGCCCCGGGGGGGGGCAGTGGGATCCCCACAGATACCCTCACCCAGCACACGTGCAAAGCCCCAACACCCCCAAGCATTAAACCTCTTGCTGATGCACCCAGCGCAGCACCCACTGCGCATGGCATCGCTCCTGGGAGAGAAGATGACCCAGCCTATGTCGGGTCCCAGATCTCTCACTAACAAGCTCCACAACCCACTTCATGACAGTCCAATGGCACAGCCCAAGTCTCAGGCAGCTCGTGGGACGCGTACCCACAGAGCTCACTGTAGCACACAGATGGATTCTGCAGCAACCATGGACCAAGTCCCTGCTCCTGCAATTGAGACTTGCTCTCCTGGCACAGGAGCCACTTCCTGGCTGAAAAGGTCCATCCTGGGCCCCCAAACCTTCTTGGGAAATCAGTTTAGTGTTGCTCGAGCACACAGCAGTGCTTGGATGTGATACTAAATTCTCTCTGACAGAAAGACGGAATGGACCGAGCCTCCAACAGCCCTGGGGCTTTGGTCCCATCTCATAGTACCAGGTAACCCTGCCTGTGCTCCCAGTGCACCAACTCATGTGCATAGTTTTGCAGACACGGGGTGGGAATGTCAGGAGGAGATGTGCTGGAGGTGAACCCTGTGCTCTGTAGGTGAGATCTGACCATCCAGGTCCCCAGGGCACACGAGTGATGGAGGGATGCACCCCAAGCTGCCGCCGCAAAGCCTTCAGCAACCGACCGTAAGCCAGAAATGAGCCTGAGCCCCTCAGCAAACCTCGCCTGACAGCTCACCAATAGAAATAGCAGGGAATTTGCTAAAGAAATTGTGCCGGGAGCCACTTATCTCCATTAAAGCACCTACACGTGAGGGATGCACCTCTGCAAGGGGCCAGAGGCACTGGGGCAAGAGCCACCCCAGTCCTGTCAGCATTTTTCACCATCAGCCACCCCGGTGGCACAAAGAACTGCCAAGAGCATGCAAACCCTCGATAAGGTCGGCGGGTAGGAAACGCAGCCGAAATCCTTGAGTTTCGTAAGGGGGTTGACAATAGCCCGGAGAGCTGCCAACTTTCCTTTCATGCACTGAGCGGCGAGTGCGGTCGGAAACTTCAGGCTCTCTGCAAAGAAAAGGGCTGAGAAGAAAAGAAATGCTGCTGAAGGAGGGAGTTCTGGCAGGGATTTCTGAATTTTAGCTGCTTTTGCTGTGAGATGGTGAGAAACGTCCTCTCTGGTATGACCGAGCTGGGGGCTGCCCTTGCTTGTCCCCAGCCCAGGAGGGAGCAAAAGAAATAAAGATCATGAAATTCAAGGGCAACGGGAAAACACAACATTTCTGGATAAATATTTAGGCTTTGCCATAAACTCCCTGCTGCCACATCTCCCATGGCAGCCGGGCACTTTTTGCATTTCAAAGTTGGGATTTTCAATGCAAATGCTGCTGAGCAGCCAAAGCTGGGCCCTGCGTGGGCCAGGGTGTGAGGGCACCCTTGGCTCTGCTGGCCACCAGCCATGGGGTTCGCTCCAGAGGGAATCCTCAGTCCTGCTGGAGCATGAGATTTGCTCAGGGAGGTGCTCGGGTAAAGCCGTTTCTTGTCCCTAATTGAAATGGGGAGCTCTGGGGGTTGGAGAAGCAATTGAACCACGCTGCTGGGGATAGGCAGCTTTAAGCAAGAGTCCTTATCTAGCAGCAGAAATGGGTGAAGAAAAAATACATTTAGGAGCTGAGCTCTGCAGGGGGTTTGTGCCCTAACAGGGGCTGCAGAGACTCAGCTTCAAAGACCCAATGAAGCATTTGTACCCCTGGGAGGATGCACAGGTCCCCACATCCTCCCTGAGCAACCTTGCTGGAGGCAGGGACCTGGCATCACCTCAATTTTGGGCAGAAGCAGGAAAAGACACAGGGCCATATTGCCCCATCACCCCCCTCCGTGGGGACAGGGGTTCCATCCTCCCCCTTCCCAGGGCAGCAGACAGCACCCCCAGCCCTGGCAATTAACATCTGCACTGGTCGCTGGGTTTGCAAAGTGTTTGGGATTTGCATTTGCTTAAAATTAAGTGCTAGGAAAATAAAGGCACAGCAGTTCCTTATTGCAGCTGAGTCAGGGCGAGGAGGGCAAGGTCCAACGGCGTGACTGGGAATGAGCAGGGATGGGAAGGACAAAACCCCTGAATTTGAAGTAAAAGGGAATGAGAGCAGAATCTGGAGCCAGGGCTGGGAGGCTGAATGCCAGGCAAAGCAAACACCCAGCGCACGGGACGATGCGCAGAGCTTGTCGGGCTATGTCCTCTTCGCTTCGGCACAGAATTTGTATATGGAAAAAACATGCCAGGAGCAGGACAACAGACCCACTCCATCTGGATAAATAGTTAACCGAGTAGTCAAAATAGCGGGTGCTACAAACCAGCTGCTGCAACAGGAGACAGCGGTGGAGAAGAAGCATCGCTGGAAAAACGGGATGGGAGGAAGGAAGGGAGTGCTCGAGCCAGGGGATGTGCTGAGGGAGAGGAGGGAATGGGCAGCAGCAGATGTTCCTGTGCGAGCTGAGATCCCCCCAGCACTGCCAGGGCATCCTGGTGCCTTTCTCCCCCTCCCACCCCAGCCTCCCCTGGGCTTTGCTGAGCCACGTCCCCGGAGCATCCCAAAAAAGGGTGCTGAAGTTGGTACCTGTGCAAGTGGCCCAAGCGTTGGTGCACAGCTCATGGCATTGGGGTGCCCCACAGCAGGATCCCTTGGTGATGCACCAGCCCCACAGAAGCTCAGCATCACAGAACTCCCAGAGGAATTGGTGCTGGGTACAGCTGCACCCACGACCCCAAGGTAGGTCTGGAAGCCTCAGCCTGGGGCAGCATCCCAAAAGGCTGCACAAAGAGCCAGAGGTCTAGAAAACCTGCCCACTGGGAGAGCTGGAGGCAGAGATGCAGGCTGAGAAGCATTGCTGGACCCACTGGAAGCAGGAGGGCTCTCACAAGGCAACACTGCACATCCCACCCCAGGCAGGACATCAGGAGAGACACAGGCTCCCTGCAAAGGACTTTTAAAGGCAGGAGCGGCCCCTCCCCACCCCTTAGCCCTATTCCAGACACTTGAACCAACTGCCTGCACCTGCACCCTTCCCCCCGCCTGAGGCACAAAGGGCACATTTTCACCCAGAGGGAACTTTTCCAACAGCAAGTTCATGGCCACTGAGCTGCCTGTCCCAGACCCACAGCCTGGACCCTCTGGAAAACCCCCAGCCCTGGGCTCGGTGTGAGCTGGGAGCTGCTGATGCCCATCAGGGCCACAGTCAGCACCACTGGACAGAGCGGGCAGCCAGGCAGCTTCTGCAGCAGCTGAGCAGCCCTGGGGGGCACAGGGCCCCTGCCTGCCCATGACACCCAGCCGTGCACATTGTTCACTGTGAGATGGCCTCAGCACCTCAGCGGTGGCTTTTCTTGAGCACATTCCCAGGGACAGGGAGGTTCAAGCATTGGCATCATCTCTCCCCCTTCTCATACTCCAACCCCCTGCAGCAAAGCTCCTGATGGGAATGGCTCTGCAGGATGGGAGGATCAATGGAGCCTCTCCTCACCCAGGGGTGCTGGGGTGCATCATAACACATTTGGGTCACAGCAAGAAAGATGTTAGTCTCAGAGGAGTTTGGATCTGCAGGAGCCAAGAGAGATGTTGGGAAGGAAAGGTGTGACAGGCATTGCCACGCTGGAGCTGTGGCCCTAGGCACAGCCGTGGCATCCCAAATCTTGGGATGTAAAGTGCTCGTGTCCACCTTGCTGCCACCTGCACCAGGGCTATGGGGACAGTTACATCAAGGGGTCTCAAATCCTCCTCCTGAATCACAGAAACATCAAGGTTGGAAAAGACCTCCAAGATCACCAAGTCCAGCCATCCACCTAACACTATCATGACCACAAGGACCCCCCAAGCCAAGGCTGGGGTTTGCCACGATGTGATACCACATGGATGTTTATGAGCCATTCATGAGCCCCCAGCCTTCCCAGGACCTTTCCTCACCTTCACCTCTCATCCCTTGCTCCATGAGAAACACGGCGCCTGTTCCCACCACGGGCAGGGACGCAGCCCTCGTCGGGTCCCATTAGTTCAGATTCCCAGCACTAATTACCCAAATCACTCCCACCCTCTCCAGTGCAGGGAAAATAACAGCAGCAATCCACCTGGAAGGACAGTACATCCTCCACCTGGGGGGAAACGCATCCACATTGCCCAGCAAGGGACAGTTCTGCAAGAGGAGATTTTTGTTTCGAAGGCTACGATCCCTGGGCAGCGCTGGGATACCTGCAGCGCTGGTTTACTGGTGATTTCTGACTGATTTACTGACAGCAGCAGCAGCAGCTGCTCCGGGTGGGTTTGGGAAGGGCGGGAGGAAGCGCAGCAGATGGCTCCAGTCCTGAGGTGCCAGACAGACACTGGGGATGGATTAAAAAATCATTCAAAGATGTATTAACCCTTCGAGATTTATTATTCCATGCTGGACAAACAGGGATGAGAGATCACTCTGACATTTCCGAGTTGGAAAAGGCTCCAAAACATCAACATTCCCAGGAAAAAAATTAGGAAAAATGCTTTGGCCAAAAACATTGTATTTCTGCAAAACTACTTTGTTTTCTTTGTGATTTTTTTCACCGCGTGGTAACAAAGCGCAATATAAAACAAACGGTTTCCAAACCAGAGTAACTTGAAAATGAAAAAATGTAAATATTTGCCCTGACGGAGTGAAAAGGGCTGCTCCAACCTTGTCAAGATCTTCCCTCAGCCCTACCCCCCCCCGCCCAGTTTGCTTTAGTTTTGATGAGAAATCAACAGTTGGAGAAAGCTCTTGGATTTTCCAATGGAAAAGAGCTGGGGAGACGCTTTTGCTACAAGTTCCGCCAATTAGCGCCTGGCTCCCCAGCCCGCGGCTGCTGTGAATTTTCCATTGCTGGAAATCTTAAATATCAAATCTGGATGTTTTTCTAAAAGACAAATCCGACCGCAGGGCAGGTCAGCAGGCGCTGCCACGCCGCCCGCTGAGCTCCCTGCAGCCCTCCCCGCTTACAGAACCAGCCAGCCGAGCGTGACCGATCGCTCCTGAAAAGCCTCTTTTTCCACCCAACGGCGGCTTGGTTTTGTCTGCCTGCAGGGTGCTGAGCAGCAGGAGAGCCAGACCGTCGCCAAAACGCTCCAGCTGTTCCCTTCCTGCTCGCGCACCCCAAAGCCCTCGCGGAGCAGTTGGCCAGATGTGCGTGTGCTCCAGATGTGCAGCATCGCCGCAAACCCGCGGCAGCCCTCGCGCGTGTCCCCCGCAGAGCCGGCGTCGGGGACGTGGCTTGTGTTACAGCAGGCCCCAAACAGCCTGAATGTCAGGCAAGATTTGACAGCTGTAACGTGGTGCTGGGTGTCAGGACGCGGGTGGGGGGATGCCCAGCGTGGGGCCGGACGAGGTGCAAAGCCCTCAGCAGCACAGCTACAGCAGCCGTCATTCATGGAGAGTGTTAAAACATCTCTTTTTTTTTTGTCTTTTTTTTTTTTTTCCAACCGATAACACATGCACCACCTACCAAATGCATCACATTAATCAAAAATACAATTTCCAACGCATTAAATATTTAGAAGCTACACCAAAGCTGCAGGATAATAAATAGCAGCAACGTTCTGGTGAAACAAGGAGGAGGTTTTGTGTAATTATTTTGTTGCCAGCTTGCCCAAAAGCAGGGCCAAACCCTGGAAATCTGCTCCCTGCCTCCAGCCCATCCTTGTCACTGGGACCATCACACCATCCTTGTCACTGGGACCATCACACTGTCATTGTCACTGGGACCATCACACCATCCTCGTCACTGGGACCATCACACTATCATTGCCACTGGGACCATCACACTATCACTGTCACCAGGACCATCACACCATCCTCGTCACCAGCACCATCACACTATCATTGTCACCAGCACCATCACATTATCATTGTCACTGGAACCATCACACCAGGACCATCTCCCCTTCGTGCCCAGCTTGGGCCGCGTGTCCCCCGAGGCTTCTCCCCTCTCCTTTTCAGCATCACTTCGGGTCCCAGCGGAAAGGGCTGGAGCTCTGGCGCCGGGGGATTAAACCCTGCAGCCCGGGGGTGGATTTCTCCGCCTGGCTCCGGAGGTTTCCCGTCGATCTCGGCGCGGGGGTGACTCAGCCGGCAGCGGAGAGCGTGACTCAGCCGCGCCGAGGGTCGGTGCACGGAGCAGGGAAAGCAAACACCAGCGGCTCGGCCCGGCTGAAACGGTGGATGCCGCAGCCCCGGTGCCAAGGACAAGCCTCTGCTGCATCTGGCAGTTCAAGAAATGAAACGCAGGAAGAGAAAAGCAGGGTCCTTATGGCCAGGTTGCCCCAGTAAAGATCGAGACTAGCTCTCTTTGCTTTTGATACCCGTCACAAATCTCCGTCCTGAACCTGGTGCGGGGCCAAAGTTGCAAATGGAGAGAAATTCCCCCAATATTATTTCCACCTCTGGGTGTTTTCCTCTGGGCATGCTGCAGCCACAACTTGTTGGGCTGTTTTAACGTCCCCAGCAGGTGACACAAACCCCTGCTTTGCTCCTGGTGCTGGGGAAAAGAACTTGCTCTGCACCGCAGGGCAGGAGCCAGAGCAGCTCCTGCTGCCCAAGCAGGTGCTGGGACCAGTACCCCAAAAGCACTAATTGTGGGTCTGGGGGGAGGTTATGCACAGGGGGTGGGAAGCATCCCGTGAGAAAACTCCAGTGTGTCTGCAAGATTCCTGCTGCCAAGCTACGGGGCCATCCCCAGCCTCTGCCCTTCCCGAGGTGTCCGCTTCGCCCGGGGACCCGGCTGCAAACCACGCTGTCCCCAGCCCCTCTCCACGGCAAGCACAATAATTGTAAGGGTAAAATGAAGGAAACAAAGCCGTGCCGAGGTGCTCCAGCCGAGCAGGCTGGTGCGAGGCCATTGCTTGCAGAAAACCAGTCCCAGGGGAGCGAGGAGTTTCCTTAACTGGGAGGGGAGACGAGGGCGCAGGACCAGGGCAGGGCTTTTCTCACTATTTTTGTTTAGGTGGCAGAGAAATCTGCCGGCAACAGAAAGGAGCTGGAAAAACAAACAGGTGTGTCCGGCGGCAAAAGGGCCGTAGCTATAGCAATGGGACAAGCCCTGTTGACAAAAGGCTGCACAAAAGACCTCCTTTGGAGATTAAAAGCGGTTTATGGGCTGGCAGGGCTCCCTGGGAAGGGGCTGGGGCTGCCACCGTGGCCGTGGGAGGCAGTGGCTAAAAAAGCAGGACCGGGGAACATGCCCTGGGCACAAACCTGCCGCCTCCAGTGTCCCCTGGGACGTGAGCTGGGCTTTCTCTGGCCTCTGGAAACGGGGTGGTTGTACCTGGGGCTGCTCCGTCGCTCTCAGCAGCACGGCAGGGTCCCAGCATTACAGCAGGCACCCCAAAGGGATAGTTTATTTTGGGGATCTTCCAGCTCTGCCTGGCCATGGTGCAGCTCTTCCGGTGTCACCAGTTGCAGTCGCAGCTTGGGGGTAACGTTTGCTGGCTTGTAGAGGTCTCCAAAGCGTGGGTGGGAAGTGTAAGGTGCAGTGCCTGGTGCCTTAGCTGGATGCCACCCTTAAGTTTCCCTTGCTCCCATCCCAGGCACCCACACTAGGAGAAGGGAAACGCTGCTGCCGGGCTGATGGCAGCACCCAAAGCAAACCCACCAACAATAGCCGGTCGATTCAATCCCTGAGCATCACCCTGCGTCTGGGATACAGCGTCCCCAAACAGCCACAGCCCCTGTCTCGCCTCCCTCCTCCTGCATCCCCTGAAGAAAGGGGGGGGGTCTGGCTCAGCAAAGACCTCCTGGGACATCTGATGCAGCCAAAGGAGGCACATCTGAGCCAGGAGTGTGGCCGTGCCACCAGAAGGGAAGCTCAGAGGGCCAAGCTGTGCCGTGGGCAGAGCAAGGCTTGGGGAGCCACCGGGGGATGGGCAGGGGGACACAAAAACCAGCTTTTGTCCAGAGACATTCACACCCAGGTCAAGTTTTGCCACAGATGAGGGCTCCTGAACACTTCACCGAACCGCTCACAGGCTGGGGCTGAGCTGCAAGCATCTGTTTTGACTTCTCCAGGACTTCACAGAAGACTAGCTTGTAATGAAAGCCATGGATCAGCGCTGACAACTGCGTGACTCCACACACAGCCACTTGACACTACATGAATATGCCTGCAGCTCACAGCAGCCCTGGGTAAGAGGAGCCCAGGCCTCACGACAAGCAAATTTTCTATTTCAGGGGTAGTGTGGGAGCCTGAGGGATATTTGAGAGCACAAACAAGCGGTGATGCCTCCCTCTCCCTTCAGGATCTGGCAGCCGGAGGGCCGCCCAGAGCACGACAGCTCTCAACACCAGGAGATGCTACCTGGGCAACCACAGGAACACTGTGGGAACCAGTCCCTAAAATAGAAGAGACCAAAGGCAGCTTTCTGGGAGCAGCAGGGATCTGCCTTCTTCCCCCGGGAGCCTCCCACTGGCATCGTGCAAAGGGTGGTGTAAAATCAGAAGCCAGGAGTAGAGTTTGGACAGTCACCCACAGCGTATGCTCTGTGAGTGAAGCGATGGCCGCTCTCCGCTCTCTGTTAGCTCAAGCCAGGCTAAACCAGGTGAGGTTCTGCCGTTCTCTGAAATGCTTAAAGGAGAAAAAGCCTTAAAGGACAAAAGGCAAAGGCTGCCTTGGGCAGGTGGCAGATCACAGGCACCAGCAGCTGGCGGTGGCATCCCGGCTGTGTCCCTTGGGGCGATGCAGTGGCTGCTGGGTCAGTCGTGTGCCATGTCCCGAGAGGGGAACAAACTGGACACAAGCCCAGGTGAAGCCAGTGCTGCCTGGTGCGCAGAACCCAGGGAGATGTGAGGAGTAGTGGGCTGCTTTCTGGGAGAAGTTGAAAGCAGGGCTCACCCCCAGGGAAAGACAGCTTCTTCTGCTCTGGAACCCAGGAATAAAATGTGTATTGCAAAGGGCAGAGCTGTCCCAGCAGCAACACACGTAGGGTTTATGACTTTTAGCTGTGGAAGCCAGTGCATCTCCAGCTGTTCTCACAGGTAACAAGCAATAGGACAAGAGGAACCAACCTCAAGTTGCACCGGGGGAGGTTGACGTTGGACATGAGGAACAATTTCTTCCCTGCAAGGCTTGCCCAGGGCAGTGGTGGAGTCCCTGTGATCCCTGGAGGGGTTTCAAAGCCGTGGAGCTGTGGTGCTGAGGGCCAGGGGTCAGTGCTGGGGGAACAGTTGGACTCCATGGTGTGACAGGTCTATGACGATTCTACGGCTCCATGACCCACGCTCAGGCCCCCAGGAGCCCAGGCAGGCACCTCTTTCCCAGCAGTGGCCTGTGGGCAGCGGCTGCCGGAGCTGGGCAGAGCTGGCATCGTGCACCCGGCTTTGCTGGGCCGCCGGCAGCTGCTCCGGGGGCGGCCAGCGCTGCCAAGCCCGTATGCCACCCTTGTCGCCGTACCGAGAACAGGCGCTTCCCGGTCCCCACGACGGGACACGCTGTTCCCAGCTGGCAAGCCTCGGTGCTTGGCTGCCTGGTGAGGGCTCGGGATGTGCTTGAGGCGACAAACTGGGAAGCAAACGTGTGATTTGTTTTCAGAAGAGCAGCAGCAGCTCCTGCACTGCGTGCCGCTGCCCTGCAGCCTTTGCTGGCCCAAGGGGCAGGAAGGTGCAGTGAGCACTGGAAAGCAAGGAGGCAAAAAGCCCTGAGGAACTGGAAGGATCTTTCTCTTGCCCTTCTAACCCTGATTTTGGCTGGGAGAAGACCTCCTGGAGTGGAGCAGAACAGCATCTCTAATCCCTCTTGTGCACAGGGAGAAGTGGAGGGATCTCCTGGACATCAGTCCACACTCCCCCTCACCTCAGCCCTGTGCAGACTTAAAGAAAAGCTATAACCTCTCAGCAGCAGGTCTGCTGCTTTTAGGTGCAAGATTCAGGAGGGAATTGCTTTACTCTCAGAGAGCCTTTGGGTTTCTAGTAAATAAAAGAACTACTTTCAGCTCCCCAGGTCCTGCCTCCGCAGGAGGTTTGCCTCCCTGGACCACCCTGAGACGGCAGAAGCCGCAGCAGCGAGCCCAGCGTGCTGGGGAGGGTGGCGAGTGAAGAGCACACCCTCCGAGGCACTGTCAGCTTTGAAGAAGCTGAAGCATCTCCTGCAGAAAAAAAAATAAATAAATAAGGTGCCAAAAGATCAAATGCATCACAACGTATTTTGAGCCCAGCGAACGAGTGGGGAAAGCGCAATTTTTTAGAGCAACGCAAGAAGGACGATCACTGAAGGCAAAGTGACGTAGCCAAAATTGACCCCCCAGAGGATAAAACGCTCTTTTCTCTTTAAATATTAACACCCGCAGTATGAAGGAACAAAAAGATTTAAAGAAAATAGAAATCTACAATTGGTGAGGAGGAGAAAAGCCCAACCTGGGGAACATAAACCCCAAGGGGGGGAATTTCTGTGAAACCATTGACATTTTTGATTAATGAGTTTTCTGTGGGTGGTTTCTGCAAAGGAGAAGAGAAAGAAACGCAGACATGACTTATTCTCAAGCAAGCTGATGAGACTAAAGGTCTCCTGACTCAACACTTCTCCTGACTCAAGAATTCTTTTATTTTTGTTGTTTTCTGCCTTTGCCGGTTTTGCCGGATGCAAGACAAAGCCGTACAACTTGTGAACTTTCTATCAGCAGTGGAGTCTGTTCAGGCTCCAAGGCAACAAAACCAATTTAAAGCCTACCTTTAAATGCTTGACAACATGTGCTTAAGATTACACCTTCATTCCATATCTAACTCAAGCTAAGATAAGCACGATGATGAACCGAAGCCCTAATAACTGTCTAGCTACACTCAAGTCTTCCCATTACAGGTGTCATGCCATGGGAAATAGCTTCCCGGGGAGAGAAAAATCTGTATAGGATGAGTTTACTGATTAGAAAGTATAAAATACAAGAGGAAGTATTTCCTGAGGCATTAACACAGGATCTGTCACCCAGAAATTCAGGCCGAGCTTCATGAAGCAGCAGTTGATGGGATACCTGCAGAGCCCTCCCAGAGCAATGCTCAGCAGAGAAGCAGCAGCACACAGGTTGAGGAAACTCAGAGGGTCTGGCTAAAAACACAAGGGGAATGTATTTAACTCATTACCAAAGTTATTGGTAGTAACACTGAGCATCATTTTGCCTCTTTTCGCTTTGCGTTTGGCCACAGTCCTGACGCAGCAGCAATGCCACTCGATGAGCAGAGCAGCAGCTCCCTTAGAGTCCAAATAAAGTGTTCCGTTGATTCCTGGAAATTGTATGTGGTTGAGGAGTTTAAAACCTTTGGGTGCCTGGAAGGCAGCGAGGTGAAAGCTGAGCTCCTGGAGGTGCGTTAAAGAGAAGGCCAATGACTCACTACAAAGAGCTAAAAAGCATTTTGGGTGTCATTAAGCAGGAAGGAGTAAGAAGGTGCTAGCTCCTGGAAGAGAGCAAACACCAACGGAGAGCAGCAAAGGGCCATCTTCAGAAACCACCAGAGAGCCCAAGCACCCGTTCCCTCCGTATCCCCGCGCAATCG